>CM060959.1:23491129-23636129 GCA_030765055.1 Mantis religiosa | reverse complement strand
GAAAGTGGTAACAGATGTTTCTATGCCTTGCAGAATATGTTTAAATCAAGGAACGTCAGTAGGAATACTAAAATTAAAATATATACCACTGTACTGAGACCAACAGTAACGTATGGTTCAGAAAGCTGGAAGTTGACAACCAGATAAGAACAGTGTTTATTACGGTGCGAAAGTAAGATTCTGAGAAATATATTTGGAGCCATAAGGGACTTGGATGGAAGGAGACTGCGGACTAACTTGGAGCTACAGTGTCTATTTTGACAACCGAATATTGTAGTGAAAATTAAGCAAGGAAGAATAAGTTGGATTGGTCATGTGCAGAGAATCCTGGAAACCAGTGCAGGTAAGAAGATATTCACAGGAAAGCTGGATGACAGAAGGAGAAGAAGAAGACCCAGGAAAAGTTGGGTAGATGATGTAGAAGATTACTTGAGAAAGTTGGGGGGGTTAAACGCTAGAGAAGAAAACAAGAGGACTGAGTGGCATGGAAGAGGGTGGTTAGAGAGGCCAAGGGCCTACATGGCCTGTAGTGCCAACTAGCATCATCAAACTATTCAAGAAAGTTTACTACATGAAACCTCTAGGCGCTGAAACTACGAGGCATGTTTTTTAAGTCAGTACCGTTTTGCGATTCCGCCGCCGCAGCGCTACGGTCGGCGTTAGGCGCATGCGCGCTGGTAACCTACATCTCTTGTCTACGCACTGACGCCATTACAGTCTGATTCTTCATTGCATACGCTGGTTACTGAGTGTTTAAGTTGCCTTGGACAATCGTGAGTCTCGCCGACAGTGAAGTACGGGCTGTTATACGATTTCTTAGTGCTAAAGGCGTAAAAGCCATCGATATTCATCGTGAGATCTGTGAAGTTTACGGACAAAACATTATGAGTGATGGAATGGTAAGGAAATGTGTGAGAGCATTTAAAGATGGTCACACAAATGTGCATGATGAAGAACGGAGTAGGCGTCCTTCGGTCGTTACTGAAGATTTGGTTCAGAAAGTGGACGAAAAGGTGAGAGAAAACAGATGCTTTACAATTTCATCATTGTGCGACTATTTTCCTCAATATTCTCGTAGTGTTTTGTATCTCATTGTGACCTAGAACTTAAAGTACCGGAAATTGTGTTCACGTTGGTTTCCGAAAATGTTGACGGATTTGCACAAAACCCAACGTTTAGGCAGTGCATTGACTTTCCTTGAGCGGTACCACAACGAAGGTGAAGCTTTTTTATACCACATTGTTACTGGTGACGAAACATGGGTGGCCTACGACACACCAGAATCGAAACAACAATCCATGGAATGGCGACATTCATCATCACCCACAAAAGTGAAGTTTAAGCAAACAATCCCTGCCCGGAAAATCATGTGCACAGTTTTTTGGGACAGTTAAGCGCAGAGGTTCTACCCCATTAGGCCTGAACCTGTAGGAACAAGACCCAGGCCTCTTGCTACCAGGGAGTTATCCGAGCTGCCCCAAAGGGCGCTCGGCGTCCTCCAAGGGTCTTTCCATAGGGCAAGACCTTGTAACCTAACAAGCCCCCCCCATCTGGTCCTGTGGACACAAAACGGGATGGAAGTGGATACGCCACTTACGCGCGTCAACACCAAAGTTGAAGACTACCGAAAACCTCGGTGGGGCCACCTGGTGATCAAGCACACCTTCTATTAGCTTAGCAGGCTAGCACCCGGGAGAATTAATGGCTTCCCTCAAACCCGTCCGGAGACGTAACCGATTCCCACGGGTATCGGGAACCACTGCCCCCTCGAGTCCATCGCAATCCGAACAACTCCCGAAGGAGGGGTTCAGATGTTCGGCCCGAGGTTCCTGTAGTATCGTCAGCGGTACCACGAGTGCTAAGGGTCCGCAGCGCCCGCACCACGGCAGCTGAAGGGGACGGATCCCCTCCCCTACGGGAAGTTTTTTTGGGACAGAAAAGGAACATTGCTAGTGGAGTTTCTGCCTCTAATGAGACAAACAATGCAGCGTCTTATTATGAGACATTGGACAATCTACGCCGTGCAATCCAGAACAAAGGATGTTGCAAGTATCGTTTTGCTGCATGACAATGCCCGTCCACATGTGGCTAATCGGACCAAAGAACTCATCAAATCTTTTCAATGGGAAACTCTAGATCATCCTCCAGACAGCCCTGATCTGGCGCCCAGCGACTACCATTTGTTCCTGCACTTGAAGAAACATCTGGGCGGTCAGCGTCTTCAAGACGATAACAAAGTCAAAACAGTTGTGATACAGTGGTTAACACGTCAAGCGGCAGAATTTTATGAGGAGGGTATTCAAAAACTTGTGCCACGTTATGACAATTGCCTCAATATTCACGGAAATTATGTAGAAAAGTAGATTAAGGCTTTCATGTAAACATAAAATTATTGGGATATCTATGCACGTCTCTTTTTTTAATTTCAAAACGGTATTGACTTAAAAACGTGCCTCGTATTTTATTCTAAATAACTTCTTATTTATCCCATTGGTTAATGTATTAAATCATTGAAAATTTGTAGATTTCAGCTGACTTTTCCTCAATCTAAAGAAGGTGTTCCTCTCGTTTGTACTTATTGGTCAGGAATCTGTAAAGGTATTTCCTGTTAGGAGAGAAGCTGTACCAGTAAGATGTGTTCCGTGTCACTATTCTGCCTGATTTATTATTCCTCTTTATGGTTATTAAAGGCAGAGTTAGATTTAAAGCCTGATCAGTAACCTTATCCTTCACAAGCCTTACTTGGAGGAAGCTTAAGAAGTAATAATTCTCATAAACATTATGAAGAAAGGGAAGGTAGAGTAGAGCTCATTAGCCGTGAATGCAAGTTTCTCGTGGGCAGTTCAAGAATGCAGCTCGTTCACCATAAGGTGTGTCTGAGGTAAGAGCTGCATAGCATGTGCCGGAAGTCTCAATGACTGCAGTAAAAGAGAAGGGGAATGCATTTCCGATACTGCAGATAATTGCGATGTCTCTGGGAAATGAATTTATAGCATCGAACAAAAGAAAATCGGTTAACGCCAGGTCGATGGTATGTTTAATTCAAGTGTTCCGGGAAGTAAATCAGCTGTGTTGATAGCTGCAGCTAATTGGAGATGTATCGAAAATGCGATGTACTAATTTTATGTTTAATGTTCATATACAACGGGGGATCCAAAGGAAACCGGATTGATGAACTCTTTTACAAAATTAGTTCAGTCACCTTCAAAAATACTCCCCATTACATTCGATGCACTTATCAACTCTCTTTTACCACTGTTGGAAGCATGTTTGGAACTATTCAAGTTTGATCTTCTCAAGTGCCCTTTGCGAAGCTGTTTTTACCGCCTCCACATCGTCATAACTTTCCCCTTTTAGCGTTTTTTCAATTCGTGGAAATAGGAAAAAGTCGCACGAAGCTAGGTCCGGCCAATACGGAGCGTGGGGAACGACAGATCACCCCTGAGATGCCAAATATTGAGTCACTCTTAAGGCCGTGTGTGCTGTAGCGTTGTCGTGATGCAGAAACCAGTCATCTGATCGCCAAAGTTCCAGGCGTTTCCTCCTCACACCCTCTCGCATACGTCTTAAAACATCCAAGTAAAAGTTCTGGTTAACAGTCTGGCCAGGGGGTACGAATTCCCGATTCACGAACATCAAAAAAGACAATAATCCTTATCTTCACATTTGACCTCACTTGCCTTGCTTTTTTGTTCTGTGAGAGTAGGGAGTCCTCCATTGGCTTGACGCTTGCCTGGTTGCTGGGTCATACCAGTAACACCAACTCTCATCCCCTGTAATCTGTAATGACTTTGTTCAAGAAGTTTGGATCACGTGCAATCTCTGTTCAAGTCCTGACACACATTCATGCGGATGGTTTTGTGCTCCTGTGTGAGAACGCGCGGAATAAATTTAGCAGTAACACGACTCATATGCAACTCCTCCCTCAAAATCCGCTGGCACGAGCTCCAACTGATTCCTATCGCTGCTGAAATTTGGTCGATCGTTTGGTGACGATCCTCGTTGATCTTTTCGTGGACCTTTTCAATGTTCTCCTCATTTCGCGATGTTGAAGGGCGTCCAGGAAGAGCTTGATCTTCAACACACATCTCACCACGTTTAAAGCGCCCAAACCACTCGAAAACCTGTGTGCGGCTCATAGCGTTCTCCTGGTAAGCTTCGTGAAGCATTTGGTGTGTTTCCGTTGCAGTTTTTTTAAGCAGAAACAAAATTTCACACACACTCTTTGTTCTTTTTAAGTCCCGTAGGGCCTTCAGCTGACGTGGTGCAGGTGCTGCGCACCCTTAGCACTCGCGGTACCTCTGACGTTACTAGAGGAACGTTGGTTGCGAGCATTTGAGCCCCTCCCTCTGGGAGTAGTTCGGATTGGGTTGGTCTCGAGGGCAGTGGTTCCTGATACCCGTGGGTGATCGGGTGCGTTGAGGTTGAGGGAAGCAATTAATAGTCCTGGGTACTAGCCTGCAGAACTAGTAGAAGGTGTGCTAGATCGCCAGGCGGCCTCACCGAGGTCATATCGGTAGCCTTCACCTTTTGGTGCTGGCGCGCGTAAGTGGCGTATCCACTTCCATCCCGTCTTGTGTCCTTGGATCAGAAGGGGGGGGCCTTGTTAGTAACGCAGGTCTTGTCCTATGGAAAGCCACACCGAGGACGCCGAGCGCCCTTTGGGACAGCTCGGATACTCCCTGGTTGAAAGAAGACCGGGTCTTGGTCCTACGTGTCTTGAACTAATGGCAGTAGAACCCCTTGGCTCCACTGTTCTTTTTAAGTTGCCTTAACGACTTTGCAGAGGTAACTCTCCAACAGTCAGAGAAACACAGTACCACACTTGCACGTTCAGCTCTACGCTGACGCCGTCTGCACAGCTGTTTCATGAAGGTCTCTACTAACACCATCTAGCGTGAGAATCCTGCACTACATCTACGAGTGGCAGCGCCCTCGGAGTCCAGTTTCTTTTGGGTCCCCGCCCCGTATATCCTATAACACGTTCAGTTCAGGTGCTTCTTCAGGTGCTGCAGAAAAATTTTCAGCAAATAATGAACTGGAAGCCCAAATGATAAAAATCTGTTAATTAATATTGATGCTTTATACTTGCAAACAACTTTGATACAACTGAACTCTTTACAGCAGTAAGTGGTAATCTTTGAAGCTGTGTTTTACTTTGAAAAACCACATTTATTGAAACTGTAATGCCAAAAATGTTTAACAAGTTATAGTTACTGCACAATAATTCCAGTAGGCTTTTGTCTCCATTTTAAAGAGTGTGTTAACCGCATTAATGGAAAGCAAAGACTTATATTTTAAAATAAAAAAGTAAACAGTTTTACAGAATACACGTTCCTGGTTTTGCAGCAGTTTTCATTTTATGAGTTTTAATATACCGAGCGAGGTGACGACGGGATAACGTGAGCAACCGGCTTATTGAAAGTTCCGGTATGAAACGAACTTTCAGGACCGACCAATTTGCTTGAAGGTTTTCGAGATTTTACTCGGTTACTGCCTGAAGACTGGATTGGTCAATTTGTTTCTTCAATTGTTCTCTTAGCCTTTCGTAATTATTATTTCATTTTCTTCTTCACAGATATTGGACAGATCAAAGTTAGTTTAAAATAAAATGTGTACCAAGCAGATAGTAAATCAAGTTAATACAAAAAGTGAATTTTATAAAGCAATTATTTTTTCGTTGATACTTTGCCTTAAGCCGCTTATATAAAAGTAACATACCATTTCCTCACATATATTGAATTCCTAGAAAAACTCATCCTTTCTGGACTCAAATATCCTATTTTGAAAACAGATGAACTTTCAAAATCCCAATTTGGCTTTAGAAAAGGACACTCCACAGAACTACAACCATTAATACTTACTGACGATATAACAGAGCAATTTAACAACAAGGCTCCAACGTTGACATTATATTTGGACGTAGAAGACGCTTTTGACCGATGCTGGCACAAAGGCCTACTTTACAAGCTGCACCAACAATTTCCCGACTCGAAAATTACCTATACCTGCTGCATAGGTTTCTAGAAAACAGATGCTTCTACGTCCAAGTGGGCCGTTCCTCTTCACATGAGTGAGTCATGCAAGCTGGCGTACCACAAGGGGCAGTAATGTCCCCATATTTGTATATATTGTATACCAATGACTTCCCCGTGGATGGTAGATGCAAGGTCGCCATGTATGCTGACGACACCGCCATCTACAACCACCACAAAAATGCAAAATACGGGCTTTTTGAAATGCAGTGGTACACTGACCGCTTCATCTCATGGTGTCATGATTGGAAAATCAAAATTGATGCCGAAAAATGTCAGCTGATTTATTTCTCTAACCAGCTGAACCCTCCGGCCATGGACCTAACGGTCGGTGGTCAAAGGTTGCACTGACGTCAGCATGTTAAATACTTAGGCGTTACTATGGACAAGAAACTGCTCTGGAACGCCCACATACACCCCCATCTTCCTTAGCAGGGAAGTAAAACTCAAAACAAAACTCATTCTGTATAAATCATTTATTTTATCTGTGGTCCTCTACGCATGCGCAGCCTGGGCTCATGCATCCAAAACACATATAAAAAAGCTACACACTTTGCAAAACTTAGCACTCCGAAAAATCCTCAGTCCCCCACTATTAACAAACAATATCACGCTCCACCAAGAATGCAACATTCCCACCATAGAATCAGCGATAGAAAAAAGAACCAAGTCGGTATGGGTAAAAATACCACCAACATGAGAACCCAATAATCTACAATATCTGTAGCGGCGAGCCTAAACTTCGCAAACACAAGAGAATAAAGAAGTTCTAACGGCTCAGCCGCCACACCTGAACATCCCCATACCGACCAGCCCAAGGCAGCACAAATATGGAGAGGTCGCTCAAAGATCACCTGACCCGCTCAGGAAAACTGCGGGAACCGTGTAAATATTGTACATAGTGTATATAGTGACATAAAAGTGTGTATATATATGGCTGGGGAAGGAACGTGCTGGGCGCGACCTGCGTATGTATGTGTGTGTGTGTGTGTGTGTGTGTGTGTGTGTGTGTGTGTGTGTGTGTGTGTGTGTGTGTGTGTGTGTGTGTGTGTGTGTGTGTGTAAGCTACAGAGTTAGTGAGTGTGCAGTGTATATAGTTTTATATATAAAAAAATGTTGAACAAAACATAAAGACAAAACAAACTAAAATGTATCTTTAAAATCTGTTCTCGGTGGCCAACAGGGCCACTGTATGGGCTTTTATAATAATATTAACATACGACCTAACATGTATTTTAAAGAAAATTGTATATCCATAAAAATATCTGCCTGTAAGCCCCGCCCACTGTAGCGGCACCAGGCCATGTACCTTCTTTAAGGTCTAAATAAATCAATACCAATACCAATACCACATATATTGCAAGGGATGACATTAGTTATCGTGTACACCACAACTGTAGCTGTTTGAAGTTATTGGACGAAAGTTAAATGTTAATGTAGCCTTTCACGGAGCCCTACACCAAAGAATCACAGGGTATTAGTCCAAGTGAACGTGGAGTCCACTTCATCAAGTGAAAGTAGACAGCGGTAATGCCTGTTTTGTGACCATATGAGCAACCTGCAATGCATCAAAACAAAACTGAGAAACATCATCTATGTTGGTACAGCTAGGCCATTACAAAGATGCAAGCAGAGGAATTATACTGGGGCACCTACAAAAAATACTTTTTAAACCACTGCTCAACCCAGATGGCATTGTTATTTTAAAATTCCCCACTAAAATCCTGCAGTCATTAAAACTGTTTTGTATTAGGTACCCCATAGTCTTAATAAACTAATTGTTGAACAAAGCTTCTAAATTGCATACCTGCTGTTTCATATCTTAAGTGATATTCATATTTTTTTATTGTTTCTCTCCTTCACTGCCTATGCACTTACAGATAATATAGGAAATAATTTGCTCCCAAACTACAGAAATAAACCCTTTGAAGCTTTCTGAAGCCCCACAATAGATTTCGAAAAATATGTTGTTGTAGCTGTTGTTGTTTTCAAATGCTAGGCTTTGGCAATGAAGCCATTAGCTCTCATGATCACCAATATTTCTGTGTAGTAGTTCCGACAGGTAGGACTTCACAGCTTAGAAGATGTTCTTCAGTCATTTCTTCTTCTTTGTTGTTAAACGCTAGGCTTTGGCAATGAAGCCATTAGCTCTCATGATCACCAATATTTCTGTGTAGTGTGTCCGGTAGGTAGGGCTTAACATCTTAAAAGATGTACTTCAGTCATTTCCTCTTCATTGTTGTCAAATATTAGGCTTTGGCAATGAGGCCATTAGCTCTCTTGCTCTTCAATATTTCTGTGTAGAGGGTCCAGCAGAAAGGGCTTCACAGGTTAAAAGATGTTCTTCAGTCATTTCCTCTTCTTCGTTGTCAAATGCTAAGCTTTGGCAATGAAGCCATTAGCTCTCTTGCTCTCCAATATTACTGTGTAGTGGATCCGGCAGGTAGGGCTTCACAGGTTAGAAGATGTTCTTCAGTCATTTCTTCTTCTTTGTTGTCAAATGCTACTCTTTGGCAATGAAGCCATTAGCTCTTCTGCTCTCCAATATTACTGTGTAGTGGATCCTGGAGGTAGGGCTTCACAGGTTAGAAGATGTTCTTCAGTCATTTCCTCTTCTTTGTTTTCAAATGCTACTCTTTGGCAATGAAGCCATTAGCTCTCTTTCTCTCCAATATTTCTGTGTAGTGGGTCAGGCAGGTAGGATTTCACAGGTTAAAAGATGTTCTTCAGTTATTTCCTCTTCTTTGTTGTCAACTGCTAGGCTTTGGCAATGAAGACATTAGCTCTCTTGCTATCCAATATTTCTGAGTAGTGGGTCCGGCAGGTAAGGTTTCACAGGTTAAAAGATGTTCTTCAGTCATTTCCTCTTCTTTGTTGTCAAATGCTAGGCTTTGGCAAAGAAGCCATTAGCTCTCCTGCTCTCCAATATTTCTGTGTAGTTGGTCCGGCAGGTAGGGCTTCACAGGTTAAAAGATGTTCTTCAGTCATTTCCTCGTCTTTGTTTTCAAATGCTAGTCTTTGTCAATGATGCCAGAAGCTCTCTTGTTCTCCAATATTTCTGTGTAGTGGGTCCGGCAGGTAGGGCTTCACAGGTTAAAATATGTTCTTCAGTCATTTCCTCTTCTTTGTTGTCAAATGCTAGGCTTTGGCAATGAAGCCATTAGCTCTCTTTCTCTCCAATATTTCTGTGTAGTGGGTCCAGCAGGTAGGGCTTCACAGGTTAAAAGATGTTCTTCAGTCATTTCCTCTTCTTTGTTGTCAAATGCTAAGCTTTGGCAATGAAGCCATTAGCTCTCTTGCTCTCCAATATTTCTGTGTAGTTGGTCCGGCAGGTAAGGCTTCAGAGTTTAAAAGATGTTCTTCAGTCATTTCCTCTTCTTTGTTGTCAAATGCTAGGCTTTGGCAATGATGCCAGAAGCTCTCTTGCTCTCCAATATTTCTGTGTAGTGGGTCCGGCAGGTAGGGCTTCACAGGTTAAAAGATGTTCTTCAGTCATTTCCTCTTCTTTGTTGTCAAATGCTAGGCTTTGGCAATGAAGCCATTAGCTCTCTTGCTCTCCAATATTTCTGTGTAGTGGGTCCGGCTGGTGGGGCTTCACCGGTTAAAAGATGTTCTTCAGTCATTTCCTCTTCTTTGTTGCACAGAGAAAAATTTGGACTTGTGTAAGTCCAAAAGTGTAAGTGTTTGGCCAAATAATCATGTTCCGTAAGTAATCTAAAATTTGATACTGTACCTTTACGTGGGATTTCTGGAAAAACTTTTGGATGTTTAATTAAAATGTATCATATTTATCTTTGGCTTTGTTAGATATTGATTGGTTTTTTGTTTTTATATTTGTTTTTAATTAACCTTTTTATGGATGACAGGGATGAGTTTTTATTTTATTTTTCTTAATTAAATTTGGCAAGAAAATCATTTATTCGTTTCCAGAAATTACACAATGTGCAGGTATCCACTGCAATTGAATTATTTTCTGTAGTTTTTGAAGTTGTTGGATCATTTTGTGACATTCTTTAATTTGGTTTGACCTCATTTGATATGAACTTATTGCACATAATGCTGCTTTAGAATCAGAAAGTATGCCAGCATTTTTAATTTATCTATTCTGTATAGAAGTTGTTGCAGTGAAATATGAATAGCCGTTACTTCTGCATCAAAATTTGTTGTGCGGTATCCTGCTGGTTAATAGCAAAATATCTATGTACGCTTCTGCATGTCTATGAACAGCGTGGTTCAAAACGAAAATTCAAATAAACTACGCTTTATGCTTAA
This sequence comes from Mantis religiosa, assembly GCA_030765055.1. Classification (NCBI taxonomy): domain Eukaryota; kingdom Metazoa; phylum Arthropoda; class Insecta; order Mantodea; family Mantidae; genus Mantis; species Mantis religiosa. The sequence continues at coordinate 23,625,822 of CM060959.1, read as the reverse complement.
ATAATATTCCCATTCTTTATAGTTTCTTCCAAAAATTAAGTTATGGGACCCCCTGAAACCCTCCAAAAAATATGATTTGGAAAAGGCTCCATATGTGTCTATCTCTCCGTGGACAACATAGCTCAAAGAAAATCTTAATAAACCATCTTTTATATTCTATTCTTTATATTTTACTCAAAAACTTGAGCCAAAGTTCTTAATTTAAGTAGGTACGATATGTTTTTTATTGCAGGGCTGTTCAATCAATAATGTTCATAATTTTTCACGGTCATAATTTTTCGCACTAAAGTTCAATCTTATTATATTCTGTTAACTTAATGTGGAGAAAACAGGCCGTAGTATTTTCATTGTTGGTAGTCCTGGTTTCCGCCTGTGATAACCAGGCAAGTCCAGACATGTTCAGTATCGCCTCCCGCTGCAATGGAGGCAGCACGCGAGGAATAATATGCGGCTTTGAAATTCTGCTTTCATCTCAACAAAATCGTTGAGGCCTATGTTACAGGAGGCCTATGGAGAGTCTGTTCTTAACTACAGCACAGCTCGAAGGTCTTTTAAAATGTTCAAAGTGGGGAGACAATCAAGTTCAAAGGAAGATGGACCCGATGCTCCAGTTACTGCTATTACGGAAGAAAACATCAACACTGCTGCTGCCATTGTGAGAGAGGATCGACGAATTACCTTACGATCACTTTCTAAAGTACTGAACATTTCAGTGGGTTCCACCCACACGTTGGTGACAGAAACATTACACATGAGACGTGTTTGTGCGCGATGGGTTCCAAGACTGTTGATTCCCGAACAAAAGGACATTCGCATGCAGTTGATGTTGGAGGAAGATCTGGAGTTTCTTTCAAACATAATCACTTCTGATGAAACTTGGCTACATCATTTTGATCCTGAGAGCAAACAGCAAAGCTCAGTGTGGAAATCTACTTCATTACCAACCCCCAAAACACAAAAGTGGTTGCTTCTGCTGGGAAAGTTATGTTCATCTCATTCTTTGATATTCATGAAATGTCTTATCAGGATGTTGTACCTGCACATACATCAGTAACTGGAAAATACTACAGGGATGTCCTGAAAACATTGCAAGTCCATATCAGGCGCAAAAAACCACATTTCCGTGAAGCAGGCTGGATGCTGCACCACGATAATGCGCGGCTGCATATTGCCAATGTTGTTGCTGAATATCTTGCATAAATCAACGTGAAGTGTATCCCTCACCCCCCCCCTGTAGTCCGGATTTAGCCCCATGTGACCTTTTTCTATTCCGTAACTTGAAGAAACGCCATCGTGGGAGGCATTATCCATATCAGAGGCAGTGGTGAAGGCTGCGGATGCGTTTTTGAAGGTTCTGTCAAAAATGGTTTCCAGCATGTCTCTGAAGACTGGCAGAAACGCTGGGACAAGTGCATCGCATTCAGGGGAGACTATTTTGAGAAGAACCATCAAAATTATGAGGATGAGTAAAGGTACGTTGTCAAAAAATTTATGATCATTCCCTGTTGAACAGCCCTCGTATTTATGGGACAAATGATACGTAAATATAAAATCTGTGGATAGCCTCCGCGGTCCTATTCATTCTGAGTGGCTTTTATAAATGGCAAATCTTAAGAAATACTGAAACACTGCTGTTGCTCAACTCTGTAAGATATAATAAGTCACACAACTTATGTCAAATAAAATTGTTATGAATACTTTTCAGAAGGTATATAGAGTGTAAAGGGCAATTGCTAGATAACTTCAGGTAAATGTAAAATCTGTTTGCTTTGGGTTCGGTTGTTATAACAAGGCTGTATTTTTTTCTTCCGGAAAGTGACTTCATCGTAGATTTATACCTGTGGGTCTACCTTCGAACAGAAAGCTAATATGACGTATTAGGAATTTCTCCTGAGCACCCAGTTGTGAATCGTAAATGAATCAATACTGGTGAGTTTGGAAGCTGGCCAGTAAGCATTCATAGTTGATCTTGTACTGACATGTACGTCCATATGAAAGTGGGGTACCCTAGAGGCAGTTGACATGGCACACATGGCTTAGTCACTCCGGTCTCCGAAGAGTGTGCACAATTTCAGATGCAATAATTCATATCAAGACTATAATTTTGTATATAACAATTGCACTAACCATTGTTTGATCTGGGTCAGTTGGCATAAATTGCACCCAAATTAAGAAATAAACGTCTTCTACCCTTCTCTTTTACGGGTAAAATTATTGAATTATATTGAAAAGTCTCTAAAACGGAAAGAAATTACGAAATGATCGCGTTGGTTTACAGTGAGGAAGACATGCTACCACCACGCCACCGAGGCAGGCATTTTAGCTCCATTGCAGCGGTAGCCGATACTGAACATGCAAAAATAAACTTATGTTTAATCCCTACAAAACCTTGGCGATGATTGTCAACAGAAGAAGAAAAATGGAGTCCATTACTCTTACCATGAATAACGTCAACTTGAAGGTGGTATCTACGGTAAAATACCTTGGCGTTATACTGGATTGTAAATTAACATTTCGATCACACTTTGATTATATTGCTGAAAGAGCCAGCAAGCTCCTTGGTGCCCTCGAAACAACAACAAGACCCATCTGGGGTCTGAATTCTAGTATTCTTAAAATTATATATCAAGGTGCTGTAGTGCCCCTAATTTTGTATGGTGTATCTGCATTCCAGGATGTTCTTAATAAAAAATGGGCACTTAAAAAAATTGCACAAATTCAAAGGGAATTCCTCCTTCGCATAATTCAAGGATATCGTACAATCTCCACTGATGCAGCTCAGATTATAGCTAACATCGAACCTTTGGCTCTCACTGGTTTATCAACAGCAACTATTACGAATTTAAGACATGAACGTGAATGTGCGTCTTATCTGTCTCACTTAAAACTACAAATCCCGGAGCATCCTACCACAGCAGGACACCCATCAAGTTTTGTAACCTGTTTAAAGGAAATACATAATTTTCATGATTATTACATATATACAGACGGTTCGCGTTACCAATTTGAAGATAATATATCTGAAATAGGATGTGCTTTTGTTGTTTATGAAAACCACACGGAACTAACTCACTCCATGTTTAAATTGTCACCTGAATGTTCTGTATTCCAGTCGGAACTCTTAGCAATTAAAGAAGCTATAAAATGGTGTACTGTTAATGGAAACAGTGATTCAAAATCAGCTCTACTCGCTATTAATGATAAATACAATTTAAATTCATTAGCACATGAAATCAGAATCTTTCTTCAAAACCATTCAGGATATATTTGCATGGGATGGCTTAAAGGACACAGTGGAATTTTTGGTAACGAGAGAGCTGATTGCTTGGCTAAGAGGGCTGCAGAATCCAATCTTCCTGTGACATACCCTTTATGTCCTATTTCTACTGTAAGGAGAATAATACATCAACATATTCTTGAAGAATGGAACCAAAAATGGCTAACAACTCCAAATGGAAGTTTAACAAAAACATTATTTTTCCCTAGTGTATATGACATAGGAAAATGTGAAACTCTTGCACCAACTTTTGTTTTGAAACAAGTTTTAATTGGACATGGTAAATTTGGTGAATACTTATCACGCTTTCGCTTAACACCCAACCCCGTGTGCATGTGTGGTGAAGAATTTCAAACTGTAGTTCATCTCCTTTTCTGTTGTCCCATTTTCTGGAGAGAAAGACAAGAATTAATATTCAAGCTAGACTCTCTAGGAACTGAATTTTCTGCTCCGCTAACATCTTTGCTAATGAAGCCACAGCAGTATAAATACTTCATGATGTTTATAAACTCAGTGTTTAAACGTCTGAAATCGTTTAAATTAATATGCATCAGATTATAACATATTTTCTTCCTTCTAGTATTTAAAATATTTTTGTTAAAATTCTGTATTTTTATGTATCAACTCTAACCCTAATATACCACTGTGTAAAATAGGGTTCATAAATCTGGATAAAAATACTGAACATGTCTGATTTTGCCTGGTTCTCACACGTGGTACCAACAATGAAACTACTGCGCCCTGTTTGTTTCACATTATGCTAACAGAGTATAATAAGATTGAGTTTTATTGCGAAAAGTTATGACCATAAAAATTATGATCTTTATTCAACTGCCTTGGTATTTTCCTTGATTAACGTTAAGTAGAGGAAGAATAAGGGGTTTGAAAAATAATTTTTGTAAGAGTGTATCTAGAAAGGCATATAAGTGCAGAGTTTATTATTTCTAAGTTACTAAAGCTTGCACCATTACATTTAAATATTCTGTTTGTAATTTTCGGCTAAATTACTAACGTTAAAACCTGAACAATATAAAAAATATCAGAATATGTAAGAAACATGAGCTGAGGCTTTCTTCCTGGTGTGAATTCTCTGGATTTTGTTGGGCTTCAAGCTAACATATATGATTCTACATGTGGAACACAAAGTATCTCAGAAACACCTGGTCATACAAGCACAAAATACCTACCGGTGACACAGCAGTATAATTAGAGCGCATTATAATGCAATAAGAGTTAATTACATAAGTGCCGGTTTGCGTTACTCCTCAGAATAACTTAATAAATTGCCTCTTGTTATAGGGATATGTAAAAGTTGGGTGTTCTTTACTAGGAATTACTGCATGTTTCATACGTTTTTATTCTCCTCTTCTCCTGCCAACTCTTAATCAGAATATGAAGTGATTTCCATTCATTTAAACTAATTTCTACCGTCAGGGTGCTGTTTCAAATCGATCCACAATTATTAAAGAGAACAAATACTTAATCAAATATATGCCACATGATTTTGTCTATCCATAGTCATTTATTTTTATTTCCGGTCTGAAAACCATTGTTATTCTATTTAATCTCTATTAAAGTGAATGCATGCATAAATGGCTTCAGACATTTCGTTATAGGTACGTAGGAAACAAAAGTCAAGCATTTGAAACATTTGCAAATACAATTGGGCATTAATATTATACTCTTTCAAGTAAACGCAAGAAACAGCTGAATAGTGCAAGAATTATACACCTAGGTCACCTCAGTGATGCTATATATCTCTTAACTGGCTAATTGATATCAATTTTCGTTAACCCATTGTTGCGACAGCGTGTCTTGCGAGCACAAAGGGATAGATAGTGCAGCGCAGAGATAAGGGGCTGTCGAATGCAGGTTTGCATGAAGTTAAAGTTGATGTTAGAGGAAGATCGGGAGTTTCTTTCTAACGTAATTACTGATGAAACTTTGCTACATCATTTTGATCCTGAGAGCAAACAACAAAGCTCAGTATGGCAATCTCCTTCAGCACCAACCCCCCAAAAAGCAAGTGGTTGCTTCTGCTGGGAAAGTTGCGGTCATGTCTTTCTTTGATATTCATGGAATGGTTTATCAGGATGTTGTACCTGCATACACATCACTAACTGGACAATACTACAGGGATGTTCTGAAAACATTGCAAGTCCTTATCAGGCGCAAAAGACCACATTTCCGTGAAGCAGGCTGGATGCTGGACCACGAATATGCGCGACCGCGTATTGCCGATGTTGTTGCTGAATATCTTGCAAAAATAAACGTGAAGTGCATCCCTCACCCTCCCTATAGTCCGGATTTAGCCCCATGTAACATTTTTATATTCCATAACTTGAAGAAACGCCTTCGTGGGAGGCATTATCCATCATCAGAAGCTGTGGTGAAGGCTGCGGAGGCGATTTTGAAGGATCTCCCAAAAATGGCTTCAAGCATGTCTTTGAAGACTGGCAGAAACACTGGGAAAAGTGCATCGCATTCAGGGGAGACTATTTTGAGTAGGATTATCGAAATTATGAGGATAAGTGAAGGTACGTTGTGGAAAAGTGTGATTATTCTTTATTGAACAGCCCTAGTATTTTCAGAAATGCTTTCTTAAGTCGTTTGCTTGTAGGTACAAGGTAAATATTGGAGAAAGGTAAGCTTCAGACAGTCATATCTTTTAATAGCTGCTCATTCTATGGAGACCTAGGAATTCCGTTCGCTTTACATGACTATGAAGTAGAAAGGTAATGGCTTCTGTCTGAGAATATTCAAGGCAATGAATAAGAATATGTGCCATAAATTGTGTCTAAAACCAAATCTACTAGGCGTGTCCGTAAAATTTAATATAGAAAACATGTTTACTGTCAATGAATGTTACATTAATGGAAAGGCGGGACTTACAGCTATTTTTTAACGTAATCACCATTGCGATCGATGCACTTTTGCATGCGCTGTGGTAGTTTTTGTATACCCTTGTCATAGCACTCTCCCACCAAATTGTGCACGTAGCGCTCAACCTCATTTTTAAAATCTTCATCGGTTTGGAAATGTGTTCCAGCCAGGTGTGACTTCAACTCAGGAAACAGATGATAATCACTAGATACTAAGTCTGGACTGTAGGGGGAATGGGTGAGGATGTCTCATCCAAACTAGGTAGCCAGAGCAAGAATGGATCCCAGTATTATATTTCATTTTGATAGTTGGTGGTATGTTTTGTATTGCATTTTATTTATTTATTAATTTTTTAAATTTATTTTATTTGTTTTATTATCTGAGAAATTGCTATTGTAAATTGTAGTTTTTGTAGATTTTTGAATTTTAATAAATAGGAAATTGGAAATCATGTCCCGGTATAGGAAATTAGGAACCGCGATAGGGTTTTCAGATTTTATTTGTTTTATTTTTTTTTTTTTTTTTTTTTTATCCGAACTAGGGCAGAAGGTCCTCCTTGCGATAGTACAAATGTTCGGTCAAAATCTTGTCAATTGTAGTCTTACTGACTTCAGGGATAGGTTCGCAAATTTCGCGAACTGTCACACGCCGAACTTTAAGCATTCCTTGCTCCACTTTTGCAATTGTTTCGACTGTTCGTCATGCACGTCTGTGCGTTCGTCTTTGAGCTCTCTGACCCACTTTTGCTGGTTTTTGACGTCCATACACTGTGGCCCATAGACTTCGCATAAATGACGACGGATTCGGTGAGAGTGGTGCCCTTGGCACTTAAAAAACGGATCACTGCACGCAACTTGCACTTGTCGGCGTAAGTGATAGGCAGCTCCATCGCAAACGGCTGCCCACCCAAGACTAATGTTTGCAACGGGTTCCTAGTGATGGGGATTTGAAGGGGTGAAACCAATCTATATGCCAGTGTTGCCGGATCTCGCGTAATAGCGTTCCTCACGGCTCCAGCACATTGAAGACCTTATTTTAGGGACACGTTTCGTATATTTCTTGAGCAGTAAGACTTCGCATTAATGAAAAGAACTTCCGAGAACTATTCTCAGAAAATTCAATGTACACTTTTATTTACTTCACTAAAATCATTAAGTCATTTTTGAAAAAGTTTCAGATGCGAGAATTTGTTTAAAAATCATTGAGAGCATCCTTGGAATACGCTGAAATCAAATACCAGGTTTTCGTTTTTCAATTGTGCTAAAGTCAAACATCTGCGTAAGCAATCCTTTTTTAAAGTTTTCTTTGGGAGGGGGTTTCACAAAAGTCATAAATGTGTATTTCCTTTAAAATCTGTTATCAAATTTTTAGTTTGGAATATATTTATTGTACGTTGTACTGGAGGAAGTCAACATACATACAAGCAGCAACATACCAGTAAATGAATCCGGAAAATAACCACTTTTGCACTAATTTGTTGTGGTTGGTACGGGCTGAATGCTAAATATTAATTCCAACAGTTAGCTAATTTAACAATTGGCGAGTTAATCGCAACATTCAAGTGCAAACCAGAACAACTGCACACGCGGCATTATACATTTGTCCGGAAATTTAAGCGTAAGTATTTACCTAGGTATTCCCTGTAGATCTACTATTTCACAATGTTGGTATCTGTACTCAAATGGTCTGGAATCGATGCATGGACATTTTTCAACACCCACTCTAAATAGTAAAGATAAACTCATCCCACTAAATACGCTTTTAGTCAGATTAAATGTATCATCCGATTGTTAAATTGCGGAAAGCTGTTCACTGAATTTATTGGGGTTTACCTGCTAAGATCTACGGAAATGTGACTCAAGTATCAAGGTTTTGCGTGGAAATGAAATGTGTAGTGTTTAACGCTCGCTTTTATTACATACGGCACCGCAGGCGATGACACTGATGAGACGAGACTAAATGGGAGGAATTAAGAATTAGGCGTAAAAAACATAGGTTGGTAGCATTATTCAAAGCTAATGCTGGTGTAAAGGCATGGGTGGACGTAAGTGTAAGGTTAAATAACCCGGATTATTAAGGATGAAACGATCATAGGTATAAAATTAAGGGTAGAAGATACAGAACCGACGTAGGAAAATTTTCTTTTGTTAATAGAACAATTGAAGAATGGAATGAATTGCCTGTAGCAGTCTTTCAGGGCTGTTCCCTGTCGCTGAAGGACTTTAGAAAAAATCTAGATGGTTTATAGTTTAACTTTTAAATTATAATTGTATATAATATGTAAATAGAGCAGTATTTAGATATGTTTTAAGTGACTAAAGTTAAAATAATATCATGTTTGTATTGTTTATTGTGTTATTGTTTTAAATCTAGTATTTGTAATTTGATCTGTATTCTTAACTCTGCCACCGGGTAGTACCCAATTGTAGTGAATAAATACATACATATATGAAATGAAGATGTAGCACCGGTGGAATGAGATGGCGGGGGAAACCGAAGATCCCGGAGAAAACCCGCCCCAGTGCCGTGTTGTCCACAACAAATCTCACTTTGCGGTCACCTGGGATCGAACACGGGCCGCCTTGGTGAGAGCCAAGCGGTCTAACCACTGAGCCACAGCGCAGCCTCGTTTTGCGTGGAGTAAAACAATTTTTGTGCCCACTATAACCTGATTCAGAAAGTAAAATCATCATATCGCACTATTACAGGCTCTTAAAATAACCTTTATATAGAAAAACAAACAACTGAATTTTCTGGCATGCTTCGTATTTTACGAAACATCCAATTTTCATCGTATTGTTGTTTGAATGTTTGAAACATTACTATTTGAAAACCTACTTTAGCTTGCCTTGTGTTCTACATGGAAATTTGAGCCTGTAATGGAGAGGCGTAAAACGTTATGGAGTGACCCAAGTAGGAAAGCACTGACACAAGGAAAAATCGCTATGAATACCGTTTGATCATGCATTAGCAAAATTTTCATCGCAAGGAGTACCCGAGAATTTGAAGACTCCGGCCTCTAACATGCCGGGAAGGAAGGAAAACTCCGGGGCTTTTTCCATTTGGGCAATATCTTGAGTCTAAGCCCCCCCCCCCCATCCATCGACAACGTCAAGAAGGGTGGAAGTGGATACGCCACTTACGCGCGTCAAACCCGCAGGGAAGACTACAGAATAACCTCGATGGGGGTGCCTGGTGATCTAGCACACCTTCTACTAGCTCGGCATCCAAGAGCCGGGATGTATCTACCACTGATGAAGGGGAACAGTGCCCGATCCACCTCGCTTAGGACGGCCGCTGGTGATCCGTCAAGCAGAGGGGGGAACCAGAAGCTAGAGGCAAGATGGAGTTGATGTGTCCAGGTCGGCCTCACGCTCTCGGGCGCAGCTGCAGGTGTCACCCTTCCAGCCACGACCAAGCACGGAATGGCATAACTTGGCGGTGTTTGGGAATAAAGGAGGAGAGGCAGACCTTACCACCCAAGGGCATCCTTGGAGATGCGGTAGTTTCTCCGTCTCCTGGAGAAAAAAAAAAAAAAAAAAAAAAAAATTAAGAATTGCACAGATAAATGGGCAAAGAAGTAAATTGGTTATGGCGGAAATAAGAAAAATTGCAGAAGAATTTAAATTAGATATTATCTGTATTCAAGAACCGTATGTGGTAAATTCCAAAATTCCATATATGCCGTTAAGATCCCGACAAATCTTATCTCAGGAAAAGGCAATGGCAGCAATAGTAATTTTCAAGCAAGATTTGCAAATAGTAAACATAGCGCAATTTCTGGATACGCATGTTAATTGCATTGAAGTTATAACAAAGTATGGAAGTTTTATATTGGCAAATTATTATTTTCAATATAGTTTGGATATTGAACCCTTTCTATATAAATTACAAAATATTCATAATAAATTCAGAAATAAAGAAATCATGCATGTATGTGATTGTAATGCAAAATCAACTTGGTGGTTCAGTAAAAGACCAGATGAAAGAGGGGAGAAACTGGAAGAACATATCTCGGAATTAAATTTATATGTAATAAATAAAGATGGTAATCCACCAACTTTTCAAAATAGAGCAGGTGCTGAAGAAAATATAGATATTACTTTAGCGTCAGCAACAGCGGAGAAGAAGATTAGAAATTGGTGGGTCACACAGGGTCAGACCACAAGTGATCATAATTTGATTTATTTTGATTATATATTGAATGGGGAAGTAATTCAAGAAGAACATGAAATAGAATTACGTTATAATTATAAAAGAGCAAATTGGGATAAGATGAAGCAAGTATTTAAGGATTTAAATTTACAGTATACGGGAATATCAGTGGATTTGGATGCAATAAATTTAACACAGGCAATAAAAGTAGCAGTATCAAAATCCGTTCCAAAGATAACAATTTATAATAATAAGGATAAAATAAAATGGACAGATAGATTGCAGAAGCTGAGATCGTTAGCAAGGAAATTAAGAAGAATATATCAAAAGTCAAACATACATACGGAAAGAGAAGAGAACTTAAAGAATTATAGGGAGGCCAAACAAAAGTATAAACAATTATTAGAAGACACCAGAAAACAACATTGGGAACAGTTCGTTGAGAATAATTTAAAACAAGATGTCTGGGGACAACCGTATAAAATTATTATGGATAAAATTAAGAAGCCAGAAATCTTAACCACATTAGATAAGGGTAATGGAGAGATGACAGAAAGTGGGAAAGAATCGGTGGAATTGTTATTACATACGTTATTGCCAGATGATAAAGAGGAAGAAGATGATGATATTCATGTTGAAAAAAGAAACCAGATGATGTTGCAGTATACAGGAAATCCTGTTTATCCCTTTGATATTACAGAAATAAAATTAATTCTGCAGAAGTTAAAAAAGAAGAAGGCACCTGGTCCAGATGGTATTATAAATGAAGTCTTGTATAATCTACGAGAAGAAATTGTCTTGTTTTTGTGTTTCTTGTTTAATGATTGTTTGGCAAGAGGGAGATTTCCAAACTTGTGGAAGGAGGCAAAGGTTGTAATTTTGTGCAAAGGAGCAGATAAGGACAGAACGCAACCAAAATCTTTCAGACCAGTATGTTTATTAAATGCTATTGGCAAGATCTTTGAACAGTTAATATATAAAAGAATAATGGAAAATAGGTTGATGCTGGGTATGAATAATAAACAATTTGGTTTCAGAAAGGGATATTCAACTGAGGATGCAATATTAAAAATTCAAGAAACAGTGTCAAAAAGCCAAAAGAATTATGTAATTGGATTATTTGTGGACATATCGGGCGCTTTTGACAATTTATGGTGGCCGTATTTTTTCGGCATTTTAAAAGACAAGAAATATTCAAGTACTATTTATAATTTATTAAAGGATTATTGTTCCAATAGAGAAGTATTCATTGGTGGATCAAATTTTGAAACTAGGAAGAAGATAACCAAGGGTTGCCCTCAGGGTTCTATCTTGGGGCCCCTTTTTTGGGATATTTTATCAGAAGATTTATTAGAACTACTGGAAAGAGATCATAAGGTTTTGGATGTAATAGCGTATGCTGATGACATAGTCATAATGATGGATGGACAGAGCAGACTAGAGCTAGAAAATAAAGCAAGAGAAGTTACAAATACATTATCAAATTGGTGTTTCAGAACAAAACTAAAAATTGCACCAAACAAGTCAAATTATGTGCTTTTTAAGGGAAATTTAAAGCGGGATCCTACAGTGAAGATAAATAATCAGAACATTAAACGGGAAAAAGAGATGAGATATTTGGGTATCATGATAGATGAAAAATTTCATTTCAGAAAACACACGGAGTATATTAGGCAGAAAACAGAGAAAATAATGCTAAAGCTAGCAAGAATAACCAATTTAAATTTTGTACTTCCATTGCGTAACATACAGATATATCATAACACCATTTTTGCTTCAATTATGACGTATGCGGCAGCAGTTTGGGCAGAAAGGATGGATGATGTGCAAATAAGAAGATTGTTGAGAAGAACGCAAAGAAAAGTATTATTACGTCTGACAGGAGCTGTAAAAACAACACCAACTATGGCATTGCTAGTAACAACGGCCATTTGGCCGATTGATTTATTAATAAGGTTGAAGGGCGCAAAATTTTGGGCGAAAAAAGGAAACTTAGAAAAAGTTTATAATATAACTGGAGTCAGAACAAACAAATCTTGGGTGATTAAAAATAGTTTAAAAGATAAATGGCAAAAAGAATGGACAGAAAGTCTAGAAGGTAGAAGAGTGTTTGAAATTTTTCAGAACGTCAAAGAGAGACTAAAATTGAATTTTATTCAACCAACAAAGGGATTTATACATTATATAACAGGACACGGACCTTATAAGACCTATTGGAAGAAAATCAATAAAACTGAAAATGATATATGTGAATTATGTAACAAACAAGATAATCCTGAACATGTAGTATTTGAATGTGGAAGATATGCAATTCACCAACAAGAAGAGAGGCATGCGCTAGCAGGATATATCGTATATGACATAATTCGAGATCAACAATTAGTAAATAAATTACAAGTTTTGACTAACTTTGTAAGTAAGAAAGCATGGGAGGTAAAAATATTCAAAGGAGAAAGAGTTGATAATAGGCGAAGAATAGTACAAGATCCAAGAAGGAGTTCTAGAATACAAAATAGGATAAGACGGGAAGAATTATTGAATAATCAAACAATGGAGTTGACTGCATGGGCGGCGGAGGGAGAGAGTGATGGCGGAGGCCATGGTGGACTACAGAATTAGTAGATTTAGATATAGATTTAGGAAATAAGGATTTTGTAATTTTCATAGTTGTTTTCTTTTGTTTTTTTGATTTTTTGTGTTTATTTCTGTTATTTTATTTCATTTTAGTTTTGTAGAGTAGTTTTCTGAGAGATTTGTATAATTATAACATTTGTAAAGATTTTATGGAAAAATAAAGAGAAAATTTGGATACATGCCCCGGTATAGTTGTCTAGGTGCCGGGGTAGAATATTCAGATTTTATTTATTTATTTATTTATTTATTTATTTATTTATTTATTTATCTCCTGGGCACCAGAAATATCGTATGAAGCATCATACGTCTCCTGGTACAAAAGGTTCTCAGAAGGTGGAGAAAAGTTGAATGACGAAGCTCGTCCTGGACGTCCGAGCTTGTCAACAACAGACTAAAACATTGATGAAGTGAAGAAAATAGTATCGGGCAATCAGCGTTAGAGAAGTTATTGAAATTATAAAGAATTGTCAAAGTATTTAAAGTGAGAGATATTTTATATTAGTTAGGAGTAGCTGGAATACTTTAATTAACTGCAGCATGGCTCGCTGAAGATGACCACGACGGTGGTTGTAAAACGTTTTCGGAAGAAAAATTTGAACTTCTACTAGTCTGAGTGACTACTCTTAAAAAATTAAAGAATGCCACCTACTCGTAACTAATATAGGTTACTGAAAACCTAAATATATCGATTGACTCGTGCTATTCGATTTTGACCAATGATTTGGGCATGACACCGTCCCTGTTAGGCATAACATTGTCATAATAACCGCGAAAGTCTTATTAAATGCATAATTAAAGGCGGGTAGATACCACAATATGAATTAAACAAGGTTATAATAAATATACAGGATAATGATTAAATATACAAGTGCAGAAACTAAACAGGCAATCCCGATATATATATATATATATATATATATATATATATATATATATATATATATATATATATATATATATATATATATATATATTTGAAAGTACGAGTACCCAACGTGTCAATAGAACGAGTAAAATGAACACCTTCCCTCACAGGTATTTTCTTTGTGTTGAGCCGACAGAAGGTGGCATTGTTCATGGCTAGACCCTCGTCGCCAGCCCATGTCTTGGCCTCCACATGGTACGTGATGAGAGAATAGACACTGGGATTTAAGATACACATTTTCAAACATGCTTATGCAGTAATTATTTGAACTGTGGTAAGGTGAAATTCATACCTCATACACTAGAAATCGCTATTAAATTTAAGAGTAGGGATGAAACACAACCTATAAAGAAAAAGCAACAGGTCACATGACCTCTAAAGTGTCCAAAATTAGGCGAAAGGAAGGGGAAATTTGTGCAACGTTTGATCTTTGCTAGGAAAAACACTCTGTTTCGGCGAGTGAAGGGCGCAAGAAGTACTGAAAGTTCATCAAAGTCCGTGTTCACGAATGGACGGAGTAACACACATTAGGTGGTTATCGAACACCCTGTGTTAGTGAGTGAGAGAAACTGCACACATGACAACATCACTAAGATTTCACCAAACTCCGTTGTTGGATAATCCTCCGGAAATACTATGTTGTTCGAAGTAATGCTGTCGACGTTCAGGAACAACGCGTACATTGCTACATACAACACTCGGTGCGTCCTAATGATTTACAAGTTCACTCGCGACTGTGATTCAGACTAGCCGTCGTGTCATGCACACAGCAACGGGCAAATCTCAAATCTCGCGCCTAATGTGCGAATAACATCGTCAACAGTGGCGAGTGGAGAGAACTAATTGTAACAATAAACTTGACATTCAAAGGTCGTGGTGTCTTATATGTGATAATACACACACACTGTCAGGACGCACCCACTACCTGAAACTTAAAAGAGAGAATTCATGCAGATCCACCCTGAGAAAAACCCCGACCTGTTGGAAACCTCCCATTCGTAGTCCTCACCCATCACATGTATTATCATAAGAGGTGTTGAGAGCCGGGAGGGCTCAACGAGGTACTTAACGGGCAAGGACCGCCTCAGGCATTAGACGGGACGCCGCAATCTTCGTACCTAAGTTGCTCAGTTTGGACCAAAAGCACTATTGCATTAACGTTGCTAAGGAACTGTTGAACTCTGTCCGCGAGAACCCAAATTTGCTCCAGAGTGTCATAACTGATAACGAGTCATGGGTTTATGGTTATGACGTGGAAACTTAAACTCAAGTAACCCAAAGGATGCTGCCACAGGAGCCAACGGTAATGCAAGGGAAACTAACTTTCTTCGAGAGCGAGCGGTCAACGAACTGTCTTTTAAGCTGGTGATCCCTTCTCGGAATGTAACGTAAATGACGATTATTACTTACCATCCATGAACCTGGAAGGGTGAATGTGGGTGTAAAAATCAATTAGAAAGCAGTAAACTTACAGTCGCAAGTAAGCATTGAGTTGTCCTTTATAATACGAGGCATGTTTTTTAAGTCAGTACCGTTTTGCGATTCCGCCGCAGCACTAGAGTCGGCGTTCCACGCTTGTCCGCTGGTTGTATACACACTAACGCCATTACAGTCTGATTCTTCATTGTATACGTTGGTTACTGAGTGTTAAAGATGCCTCCGTCAATAGTGAGTCCCGCCGATTTTAAAGTACGCGCTGTTATACGATTTCTTAGTGCTAAAGGGGTAAAACCGATCGATATCCATCCTGAGATCTGTGAAGTTTACGGACAAAACATTACTAATGGTTGAATGATAAGGAAGTTGGTGAGAGCATTAAAGATGGCCACACAAATGTGCATGATGAAGAACGGAATGGGCGTACTTCGATCGTTACTGAAGATTTGGTGTAGAAAGTGGACGAAAAGGTGAGAGAAAACAGACGCTTTACAATTTCATCATTGTACGATTATTTTTCTGAATATCCTCGTGGTGTTTTGTATCGCATTGTGACCGAGAACTTGAAGTCCGGGAAATTGTATTCACGTTGGGTTCCGAAAATGTTTACGGATTGGCACAAAACCCAACGTTTAGGCAGTGCATTGACTTACCTTGAGCGGTACCACAATGAAGGTGAAGATTTTTTAGACCAAATTGTTACTGGTGACGAAACCTGGGTGGCCAGCGTCACACCAGAATCGAAACAACAATCCATGGAATGGCGACATTCATCATCACCCACAAAAGTGAAGATTAAGCTAACAATTTCTGCCCGGAAATTCATGTGCACAGTTTTTTGGGACAGAAAAGGAGTATTGCTAGTGGAGTTTCTGCCTCGTAATGAGACAATCAATACAGCGTCTTATTGTGTGACATTGAAGAATCTGCGCCGTGCAATCCAGAACAAAAGACGTGGCAAGTTGAGTAAGGGTATCGTTTTGCTGCATGACAATGCCCGTCCACATGTGGCTAATCGTACCAAAGATCTCATAAAATATTTTCAATTGAAAACTCTAGATCATCCTCCATACAGCCCTGATCTGGCGCCCAGCGACTACCATTTGTTCGTGCACTTGAAGAAACATCTGGACGGTCAGCGTCTTCAAGACGATAACGAAGTCAAAACAGTTGTGATACAGTGGTTAACACGTCAGGCGGTAGAATTTTATGAGGAGGGTATTCAAACACTGGTGCTACGTTATGAGAGGTGCCTCAATATTCAGGGAAATTATGTGGAAAAGTAGATTAAGGTACAGGGTTTCGTGTAAAAATGAAATTATTGCGATATATATGCACGTCTTTTTTTAATTCCAAAACGATACTGACTTTAAAAAACATGATTCATATATCTCCATAAAATTAAAAAGATCTCCTAAAGTCTATTCTAACATTTGAAAACTCCTCTCTCACACACAGACACACACGTATATATATATAATACAAGAAGCAAAGGAAACCTAATAATACCAACTGTGAACACTTCTACATAGGGCCTATACAGCTCAATGGCACACGTTATCAACTTACACAATTTACTATCAATAGGATTGAAAAGCTGCAGGAACATAAAATGTTTTAAAAGGTAACTTTAAAATGTTCTGAAAGCACATTTTCGTAGCTGTTGAACTGTTGCTCATTTATAGATGGATTTATTAGCTGACCTAATTAAAAATTAATGTTTCTATGTATTAAAGAATATTCAGGTTTTGAAGTGTTCTGTGCTCTTATTACATCTTCAGTTATAGTGAATGTTTGCATATTTATTTATTAACAATATGTATGATTGCATCTTTGTTTATATACGGAATGGACCATTCAACTTGAGTCAGTATAATATATCCAAAGTAAAAAATGTCTTGAATAAATGTAGGCGGGCTGTTCAATAAGGAACGATCAAAATATTTCTTGACAACGTACCTTTACTCATTCTCATAATTTTGATGGTACTTCTCAAACTAGTCTCCCCTGAATGCGATGCACTGGTCCCAGCGTTTATGCCAGTCTTCAGAGACATGCTCGTAACCATTTTTTGAGAGATACTTCAAAATCGCCTCCACAGCCTTCACCACTGCTTCTGATGATGGATAATGCTTCCCACGTAGGCATTTCTTCAAGTTAGGGAATAGAAAAGAGTCACATGTGGCTAAATCCGGACTATAGGG
The DNA here is from genome assembly GCA_030765055.1 of Mantis religiosa. Taxonomy (NCBI): domain Eukaryota; kingdom Metazoa; phylum Arthropoda; class Insecta; order Mantodea; family Mantidae; genus Mantis; species Mantis religiosa. Next base: position 23,608,307 of record CM060959.1, on the reverse strand, counting down.
AGGGTGAGGGATGTGCTTCACGTTGATTTTTGCAAGATATTCAGCAACAACATTGGCAGTATGCGGCCGCGCATTATCGTGGTGCAGCATCCAGCCTGCTTCAAGGAAATGTGGTACTTTGCACCTGATATGGACTTGCAATGTTTTCAGGACAAACCTGTAATATTGTACAGTTACTGATGTGTGTGCAGGTATAACATGTTGATGAAGCATTCCATGAATATCAAAGAATGAGATAACCATAACTTTCCCAGCAGAAGCAACCACTTTTGCTTTTTTTTTTTTGGGGGGGGGGTTGTGATGAAGGAGGTTTTCACACTAAGCTTTGTAGCCAAGTGTCATCAGCAGTGATTACGTTTGAAAGAAACTCCGGATCTTTCTCTAATATCAGCTTTAACTGCATGCAGACATGCATACGAATATCGTTGCAAGTATTGTAAATATGTTAAAGGCCCTTTGTCTGCATTTATTTCATATATCTTTGTACTGTTATGTAGCGTGATCTCTGGGTCTGTAAACCTTTTCAGATATCAATAAAGAAGTAGATAAATAAATAGCTCGATATTTAAACATACAAAGGTCTGCTCCACCTGATTAACATTGATTCGCCTTTATTTTAACATTATACTCAGTCAATTCTAATGACCGATTTCACCAACAAATGTTAAGACTTAACAGGAGTTTAGTAATAGTTAAAACAAAAATTGCATTTCACAAACAAGTGTTAGCGTAACACTCGTGTTAAATCTCATGTTAAACTAAAAAGCCGAATTTCTAATGATAAGTCCTTAACAATTGTAAATAGTCAAGATGGCGAGCATGAACTCAGCTGTCGATGTCGATTCGCTATATTTAAGACCGTCTAAATGGCATTCATAATAGAGTACGGCCTATGAGGAGAAATGATTTAAGGAACTATCCAAAGAAAATTGTTTTACGGAGGTATAGACTGTCGAAACAAGTTGCTATGAAGGTTACTGCGGAAGTACAAGAGAGGTTAGAACATGCATCGAAAGGAATATGCCGATCTCGCCTTTGCTTCAAGTATCAATAACCTTGCGATTTTATAATTCACTGAATTATGTGGATAATGCATTGTTCACCTCTCGTCTTGAAACGTTCAAGTCAATTGTTCTTCGCACCTCGTTTTAAATTTACGTAATAATAAGTTAGGATATACATCGAAAGGAATATGGCGATCTCGCCTTTGCTTCAAGTATTAATAACTTTGCGATTTTATAATTCACTGAATTATGTGGATAATGCATTGTTCACCTCCCGTCTTGAAACGTTCAAGTCACTTGTTCTTCGCACCTCGTTTTAAATTTACGTAATACTGACAAGTTGTTTGGTGCTTGTAATAGTGACACATGCAATTGAATTAAATTCCTTTCCAATATTTTCCCCGCGACGTCTTTCTCCTTTACATTCAGTGCATCCATCCTCTTATGTACCACGAAATCGTTACACTTCGTCACCATTTCAAAAGTCATGAAAAATTTCTCTCACGGCTTTATTTATGATTTTGTTCATCCGTCATTTGTGCAGACGAAAATGAAAACAAAAGTGCATCGGAGTAAGTTCAGAAAATCATGCATAGCCTTCTATAGCTGTGATATTTGCAAGTTTCTTGGCGTTAACACAGGTTTTTTAACATTTTAAGAAAACAGGTTGGTGAAATGCATGTAATTTAACATTAGTTTTAGCACTGTGACAATTGTTACGTTACATTTGTTAACGTCGATTTTAACATCTGTTGGTGAAATTGGGCATAAATGTAATTACATCAGGAAAGGTACTGTGAGAGTGTGAGGGAACTCTAGAAGTAGTAAGCGACATATAGACCTGTAGCCTTTGATGAGAATACGTTTATCTTTGATCTGTTAGCGCTCCTCTTTACACATTAAGTTGAACTGCATTCTTGAGCTAGTTTGTAGAAGCAAAAAAACGTGCAGACTGGTCCGCTGGCAAAAGCAGCCGCTACAAACAGACAGAACTTGTTTATGATAAAATACCAAGAGAAGTAATAGTTACTGCAGAGAAGATTATAGTACTTGAGAAGGCAGTAGGGGTAGACAAAGTAACAAAAGAGCGAAGTTTACAAAGTATAGTAGCTGTTGAAGCGTTTATAGCGCTGGTGAAACAAATGATCCTGCAGACACGCCCTCTCGTGAACAAAAAGGGGTTTGATATGGAAGCTATCGTTACGGCTATTAGTGTTAACAGAGGGTAGTCCAGCTGTTCAGTTATTAAAATTTTCAATGAAGACCAAAAGAATCAGTTCAAGCATAAAGGTAAGGTGCAGACTGGACAGTTCAGCATCGAGATATCCCAACGGGCCGAAACTCTCCCTCAGTGAATAGAATGCAACCAAATGCGCCGTAGGTTTTTCCATTATGATAATAATTTATGAATGGAAATTAATTGTTCTTTCACACTAGCCGTGTGTAGGACGCAGTATGAAAGGATAGAGCCAGACTGAAAAATTCAATTCCATAGCCGGAATATGAACCACGGATCTTCTGGTCTCCGTCCAGCTTCTCTAAACCATTGACCTACTATAGCCATCATGCCAAAATGACATTAAATTCTCCAAATGAATCGTCTTTTTCCCAGTAAACCACTGGGCGATCTAATAAACGCTTGAGACAACCACCTTAATGGCGACTTACTATGCTGTAAGTACTTCAAGGCCCGGGCTTTATAGTTCGGACCACTATTAGTAACAATTAATGGAAATTAATTGTTCTATCACACTAGCCGTGTGTAGAAGCCACTATGAAAGACTGAAAAATTCAATGTCATAGCCAGGATTTGAACCACGCATCTTTTGGTCTCCGTCCAGCGCTCAAAACCATTGAGCTACTGTGACCAACGTGCCAACATGACATTAAATTCTCCAACTGACTCGTGTTTCTTCCCAGTAAACCAGTAGGAGTTCTCATAAACACATGAGACAACTACCTTAATGGCGACTTACTATGCTGTAAGTACTTTAAGGCCCGGGCTTTATAGTTCGGAGCACTATTAAGTACAATTAATGGAAATAATAGATCCGTGGTTCAAATGCCGGCTATGGCATTGAATTTTTCAGTCTTCCTCTATCCTTTCATAGTGCGTCCTACACACGGCTAGAGTGAAAGTACAATTAATTTCCATTAATTGTACCTAATAGAGGTTAACTATAAAGCCCGGGCCTTAAAGTACTTACAGCATAGTAAGTCGCCATTAAAGTGGTTGTCTCATTTGTTTATGAGAACTCCTAAGTGTTTTACCGGGAAAAACACGAGTCAGTTGGACAACTTAATGTCACGTTGGCCATATTAGCTCAATGGTTTAGAGTGCTGGACGGAGCCTAGAAGATCCGTGCTCAAATTCCGGCTATGGCATTGAAATTTTCAGTCTGGCTCTATCCTTTCATAATACTTTATTACTTTAAATAGCCCCCCCCCTTTCGGTTGTAAATGGATACGCCACTTATACGCGTTTACCGATGAAGGAAGATTACGAAAAGCCATTTTCGGGGTGCCAGTGATATAACACCAACTACTAGCAATTCAGAGTGGTAACCGGAGATTCTTTCAAGCGTCTCAACTTCGACTGGGCGGCTAAGCCATCCAGACATACCCAACTTCCATTGGTGTCGGGAGCCACTGCCACGCCGAGACCAACACAATCCTAATAGTACCCTCGAAATTTCGGTCCAACGTGTTTTAGGTAAGGTCAGAAGTTCTAGGAGTGCTTCTGTCCGCAGGGCTCTGCCACAGTACCACAAAACTCCTGTTTTACAGATACTCCGCCGAGTTCAACCTAATCCGCACAACTACCCTTCTGGAGGGCTCTAATGTTCAGGGCGACGTATGTCTGGTAACGCAGGAAGTACTACTCAGAGAGCTCGCACCACAGCAGCTGAAGAGGTCGGTCGAAACACCTCTCCTGAAAGGAGAACTTTGGCAGAGAACCTCACAGAGGATTTGTATCTAGTAAAGCTCCAGGTGGAGTGCGTGAAGCAAAGAACGTCAAGGTAGGGGATGAAGGTGGAGAGGCTCCAGATATGAGTCCTGATCACCCATTAAGCTATTGCGCCCACAAATGGATAGAGCTACCTAGCCCAAGACAAAAACATGAGACCAGATAGAGCCGCAGTAAACGGTTAAGTGCTTTGACAGAAAACGAGAAGATCGGCTGCGGGAATCGAATTCATGCCTTCTAAATGCGTTCACAGACGAATCTACCTGAGCCATCCTGTTCGATGACTACAACTTTGGTATTGGTGCACCCACACAGACGTTGTTGTTGGCGTTGTTGTCAACTGGGAGGGGGCATGGTATTGCCCCATGGAAAGACCACACAGGAAGATATCTGACATTTTTGACAAATCAAAATTTCCGTCAACTTTTCTAACAATTGGATTTGGATTTGGAATATATTGAAAATTGTCTTTGAAGGTGGTGCAACTAATTACCAAGTTTTGTAAACTTTGCTTTTTGAGTTATTTTGTTCACAGAAATGGAAGACCTCTGCAGTACGTGCAGAAATGACGAACGTTTTTTACTAAAATCAGCTCAAGAGTTGGGTAGTAGAAAGCAAATTTGATGTGGCTCTTTAACTTCTGATGCAAAACACACGCAAGAAAACACTATGGTCACCCCTATGTTTATACAAGGTTCCAAATTAATGTTGTCTTTACTAAAGTAGAATCGAATTTAATGGACAGAAGTATGAAATGGGTCATGAGAGAGCTGTTGAGTATATGTTACTTGACAGCAAAAGGTACGTAATATCTCTCATAAATTCATGTAGTTATCAACTGTTTTCTCATATGCCGACAATAATTACATCTATGTACTGTTAGCCAAATGTCAGTGGGTAGGTAGTAACCAAACACATTTAATTTAAGAGAGAGGCTGGACACAGGAGGCCTTGACTTCCTAGTTCGTAGAGCAGATACTTGATTAAATGCGTGAAGTAGCAATAAACAAACAGTTTGTAGGTCAGAAGTGGAATATTTGAACAAATTAAAGGTTAATTGTTGCCTTAGAGGACTAGTTGTTTACGCTTCCCGGACACGCCTACCGTGTAATGACACGCGCTGTACCTGGCCGCCGCGGAATAAGGCTTCTGCGGAAGTGCAGATGACCCTTGCTCCAAATGTCAACTGTGGACAGAATCCAGCACGACTACTCTCTCTTTCTGAGCCCCAAACGAGGCGGGGCCGCATTTTGTACCTTGTCTTCCAATAAATTTGTTTACGGCATGCTTCCCAACAATGCATCTGCGGCGTTCTTTTCGCGCTGAGTACACACTCCAGACCACTTTCTACTGGGGAAACCCAATCACGTGTTTTGGAGATTACCAGATTTATCGTTCTAGCACTCAGAGCATGTAGCCTCTGAGAGTTGACAAATTCCAAATCCTAATGACTTCCTACACAGATGTCCAGCGGCGGATCACAGAAGAGTAATCCATACTGTGTATGTACAACAGAGACACAAAATGCTTATTTGGACTTCCTCTGTGGTATGATGATCAGGTTCTGGCTCTTGAGAGAACCTAGCTTCATTCCTTCTTTCAGCGCAGAATTTGTAGAATTCCTTATCCTTCGTAGCCCTGGAAGCATGGATGTGGACATAAAAATTATTAGGGAATATCAGTTGGCATTATTCTAACCTCAAAGCTCTTCTCAATATCAATAAGAAATTAAACGGAGCTACACAAGACAAATGAGACAACAATATAATAAAATTATAAGCGATGTGATATTTTTATTCAAGTACTTAAAAGAGGACCATTAAATTACGTGAAAAAACCAAGGATTTGGTCACAAAACTTGAAACTAAAACAAGTGCAAAATAAAATAAAAAAGCTAATATGTTATTTTTATACCTCTTCCTTCATCTATACTTTAAATACGAGGGCTGTTTAGTAAATAATAATCACAATGTTTTTTGACAGCGTACCTGTACTCATTTTGGTAATTTTGATGGTCCTTCCCAAAATAATCTCCCCTGAATGTGATGAACTTGTCCCAAAGTTTGTGCCAGTCTTCAAAGACATGCTGGAAACCTTTTTTTGAGAGATCCTTCAAAATCTCCTCCGCAGCCTTCACCACTGTTTCTGATGATGGATAATGCCCCCCACGAATGCGTTTCTTCAAGTTAGGGAATAGAAACCAGTCACATTGGACTAAATCCGGACTATAGGGAGAGTGAGGGATGTACTTCACGTTGATTTTTGCAAGATATTCAGCAACAACATTGGCAATAAGCAGCCGCACATTATCTTATTGTTATTATTATGCACTTCGGTATAGTATTAGGGATTTTTTTGTGTAATTTAGGTCCTGCAAAGTTAAGTCATATCGGACGATGAATGGAATGGGTGAAATGATGCTCAAATGTGTCCAGGGTTCATAGAGCTTAGTTACCCGACATTGGTCTTACTGGATAAGGGAAAACCCCGAAAAAAACTTATCCAGGTAGCTCACCCTGACCTAGATTCGAACTCGGGACCTCTTGAATGTGAGGCAGACACGCTACCACCACGCTTCCAAGGCGGGCTACTAGGGAAATAAGGGAAGTCAATTCTATAATGCGATATTTATTAGCTGGCCGTGAATTGCCACATTATTTCCCTGGTATGCCAAGAAACATCTGAACAGCGCCAGACTTTTCAAAAGTGAAAAATAGATGGGAATTTATTTTAAAATTATTGACAAAATATATTGTTTTTCAGGTATGGTTCTATCATCTTCGATCACCTAAGATGACACTTCTGACCGAAACATCGGTAAGTAGGTAAACATTGCTTTGATCTATGCATTTGAGTAAAATATAATGTAGTGTTATTAAAAACGAAGAACTGGTCAACTTAAAGAGTATAAAGTGAGCTGTTTGCTTATAAGTTGGCACAACTACTACATATAATAAATAAAGCCACAAAAACACTTTATGCTATATAGCCAAAAGCATTAATATTCATGTACCTGTCGTGAGGGATAGAACATACGTCATAAGGGAACCATAACGGTGGAGAATTCGGGTTTCAAAATCAATTATGAATTGAATTATTTACTGTGCATATTCCAAAATTTTACGATTTCAACTTTAGTTTACATTTATTTTTTTTACCTTGTAGCTACCTTGGTTTACACGACACTCTGGACGTCTGCTCTATCAGATAGCCCTTAACCTGCATGTCTCCTTGTTACTTAATTAGTCCCTTTCTTCCTTGTTGCTACCTTGGCATACACGACATCCTGGTCTTCTGCTCTGCCAGGTAGCTCTTAACCTCTATGTCTCCTTGTTACTTCATTATCCCATTCTTCCCCACGCCTCATCTTCCTTTCTTATATTCTTTAGATTTATTTGTCTTCACCTTGCTGCTACCTTGGCTTGCATGACACGCTGGTCTTCTGCTCTGCCAGGTAGCTCTTAACCTCCATGCCTCCTTGTTACTTAATTAGTCTCTTTCTTCCCCCTCAACTTCCTTTCTTATATTCTTTACATTTCTGGCCCATTATTCTTTTACTTTCTGCAAGAACTCACCAAAGCTTCTTACCTTATTTTTCTCCTTTCCTGTGAACATTTTTATAGCTACTATCCTCTTCTCTACTTTCTCCCATTTTTCTTCCCAAAACTGTTTCTCCATATAGCCACCTCCTCGCATTCTGTTACATAGTGTGCAATGCTTTCTTTCCCCCCACACAATTCACAAACCTCCTTTTCTCTATCTTGTATCCCTCTTATAGATATTGCTCCTCACTCAACCAAGCTAACCCTTCTCTCTCTTGCCTATTGCAGCAATCTACATCTGCTTCTCGTTCCCAACTTCTCCTTATTTGCTTGTAAAATTGCAATGATTTCACATTTTCTAGACTTCCCCATATTTACTGCCTTTCTATATGTTCTGTTCTGCATTTTACCAATTTGCCCACATAGCTTATTCTTTCCACATTCTTTTCGAGTCACCTGTTGGGCGGCAAGGCGTTGATGGTACACTATGACGAAGTTAAAGCCACAAAGCAATACTGCTAACAAACAAGTCAGCGCTGACATTAATTGGGTATACTGACTTGAAGTTTGTCAGTGTCAGAATTTCCTTCCGACACTTTCAATTTTGTTATAAAATAACTAATTAGGCAAATTAGGGTGTAAAGTAATAAATTGTGTAAAATAGCTTTTTGAATAGTAAAATAACAAATCAGTTATCAAATCAATCAATTGGAAATTAATTGGAAGTCGTTTTATATTTGAAATTTAGCATTTTGCAGCAATTTGAAAGTAATTAATTTTGATAAGCAGATACTCATTTTTAAATATTAGTGTGAAATCTAAAGGACACTTCAAGAAGTAGCTTCAAATACATGAAAAAGTATGTACTACTTTAAAATAATATAATTTGCAACAGCAGAGGAAAATAGACCAAGTTGATAAAGTTAAACGCACCTCTCTTTCTCCTATCTCTCTCTCTCTCTCTCTCTCTCTCTCTCTCTCTCTCTCTCTCTCTCTCTCTCTCTCTCTCTCTCTCTCTCTCTCTCTCTCTCTCTCTCTCTCTCACACACACACACACACACGCACGCGAAATTGATATTACAATAATTAATAATAAAACACTAAATTGATGCAATTTCGCGAGTCATTAAAAATGCAAAATTAAATAATGGAAAATTTCTTCTGAGAGAGAGTTAATAGAAATTATATTGATATCTATAAATTATTTATTTTATTTTATTTATTCCAGAAATTTACACTCTATGCCCTATTTCTTATGTGAGGCAAACATTAAAGGAGATTATCATCAACGACTGGAATGAATACTGGTTAAAAAGTGATTGTGGTGCTTTGACTACGGATTTATATTTCTCAACAGTTTCTGACAGACATAAATGTAAATTCGTTAAACCTAACTATGTTCTCACTCAATTCTTAACTGGACATGGCAAACTTTCAGCCTACTTATTTCGATTAAAAATAAAATTCACCTGTGATTGTATTTGTGGAAATTATCTTCAAGATGTCCGTTACAGTTATTTGATTGCCCGTTGTTATGTTTTGAAAGATACCAAATTGAATTATTGCTTCAATCCTTAGGTTACACTTTTTCAAAACACCTTACACATATTTTGATGAATTACAAAACTTATCAATATTTCATAGCTTTCGTAAACAAAATATTTCTTAAGCTAAAAGATCCATCTTGATGTTTACTGTTTGTCAGGTGGATATTGAATTTTATTACGTTTTTGTACATTGTATTACATTAATAAATTTGTAAACTGTATTCCTAATATACCTTTGGGTAAAATAGGAATAAAAACTGAGTAATATATAATTATATTTGTTTGATTGTTTGTTTCTTAACTCACTCACCTACTTACTCACTCACTTATTTATTTATTTATGAGAGGTGTTTCCCCTCATATATGACTTGAGAGAGTTCTAATTTGAGACAGGTTTGACCCATTTTCCAAATTATTATACGTATGAAATTTTACTTTCTGTAACAGGTACCTTAATAAGTAGAGGAATAAATAATTGCCTTCCAAAAAATCGTACAGATATTTTACTGTAAATGCAAATATCGAGGCTCATTGAATCGAATGGAAGCTCATTTACGTCTTCTACTTACCTATAGCAAAGCAAAATTTCGACACCTTCACATTCGGAAATGGATATTTTGAGGCCAATGAATGAATAATAAAGGTTTATACAGAAAAGGCGCATGAATGTCAACATTAAAAAAAACGCCGTTCTAAGCTTTTCTAGAAAGTCACTCAACCAACTGTTACTCGCATTTGTTAAGTTTTACTATCTCGTTTAGAAAAACTCCAACGATTTTGGCTCAAACAAAAAATGTTAAGAGGTATTTTATTTAGAGAGATAATCTATAACTTAAATTTCTTTTGATTGTCTTGTAAATTCCACTTCATTGTGAATCATTCTTAACTTAGATAAATAAAATCTTACTATACTGAAAATACATATGACGTAAAGCAGGCAATTTCAAGTAAATATGCACTGTTTTGTCTTGATTGCCATTTGCAAGATATTTTTGGCATTCTGTTGATTTCTTAAGTTCTTTGTTTTTTGTCATGTAGAAAGTCGCCATTCACTTTTTTCAGGTCATGCAAGGAGTGTGGAATTTAGAAGTCATGAAGTAATTCGCTATTTAAACCGCAATTATCGGTGTATTCAGCTGTCTTATTTCGAAACAAACTGCATAGAGGTGTAATGAAAGTCAACAATGAAAAGTTGTATTTTCAAAACTGGAACTTACTTTTTATTTACAATCACCACTGTCATTTAATCATGTATAATATGTGTTCATGAGATTAGAATTATCGTGTTGTAGTCACACGTAAGTGAGGACATTTTTAGTGAGCAAAGAGCGAGAAATGCCTGGAACAGATACCCCAAACTTATCTAGACTTCGGCGTCCGTTCTACACGATTTTGTTGTGTCCTTGGTTCTTCAAAAAAATCTCTGCTTGGTGACGAACTTTATACTTGAGTTTCATCGTGCCCATTTATTCCTCAGTTGTTGAACATTTTGAACAGTGGCGGCTCGTGCGGAAAAATAACAGCGTGCTGCGGGAGAAAAGTCCATGCAACTGGCTTATTTTCGAAAAATGAAGTCCATGTACCCATGTTTCTTCATGGTATAAACAGAACTTCTACTTCCTTTGGATTTTTGCACAATTTTTAGATCGGATGTTGGTCTCCCTAATATTTTTATACCAACCCTTTTTCTAATGCTCGCCTTGTTGAGGGAGTTTTCAAAAGCTCATTAACCGTGTTCATTTTTTATTGGTTAAAGCTTTCGTTATTCATACATGAATAAAATGAATTTATAACACGTGTCACACTCACACACAAAATAAAGAAACCGATAGCATCCATTAAATAACGTTACAGAAAGAAATACTTCGATAACAATGTGAGCATGCAAAACATATGCACTTGTTATGAGGGATTCTCGTTATGGTTCCGGGATCTTTTTTTAATTTACGTTCTCCAACGTTAAGTCATATCGGAGGATGAATGGAATGGGTAAAATGATGCTCAAATGAGCCCGGGTTCCATAGAGCTTAGAGTTACCCGTAATTCGTATTTCAGGTTAAGGGAGAACCTCGGAAAAACCTTATCCAGGTAACCCACCCTGACCGAGATTCGAACTCGGGACCTCTTGAACGTGTGGCAGACATGCTACCACCACGCTACCGAGGCGGGCATTGCGGGAATGGAGCACCGTGCCAACATGATAGGTACATCACAGACAATCTGTCCTGCGATTTAATAACCATTAGGTATTGGATCTGTTTACGTAAGTAGGGCACAATTAGTTTCTAGAACTAAAATATAAAGCAATGATAGATTGTTAAATGATTTTCAATGCATATGCAACTTCTGCAGCAATAACTATGAGTGTTGGTGGTCCTGCTTCATCGTGTAGCGAATGGTCACCAAGCAACACGCTATGGAACTTAGGACATCAGGGAGGCAAGAGGAGAAGGTTGTACGCATGCGCGGTACTGATTACCGAGCTTGCTGTCTCTCAGCACGTTGACGTCACGGATGTGTTCCATTAGTTAGGCAGGTGTTTTCCATGTATCAAACGTTCATTATTGTTCGTACTCGATTTCTTATACTTACAATAATGCACTGTTATTTACATGGGCTTTTAAAATTTCTACAATGTCGTTTATAAAACAGAAAAGTGCGTGCTGAAGCACTGCAAAACGTAAGGACGAGCCGCCCTGATTTTACATCTCCTTTCTAACATTTCATTTCTTTGAGTTAAGGGAAAGTTTCCGAAGATTCAATCTTCCAATATTTAAAAATGGAATTTCTCTTACCTCAGTGTCGTCCAAATTTTGCATCATCGTTTATTTTGAACAATCACATAAACCACAAGAACCACGACGTGGCTGAGTGCTTAAACCGCTCGGCTCTCACCAAGGTAGCCTGGGTTCGATCCCAGGCGACCACAAAGTGAGATTTGTGATGGACAACACGGCGCTTGGGTGGGTTTTCTCCGGAATCTCCGGTTTCCCTTGCCATCTCATTCCTCCAGTGCTCCTTCTTCATCTCATGTATCATCAGTGTCACCGCCTACGGAGCCGTATGCAATAAAAGCGGCCGTTAAACATTACGCTTTTCAAATTTCCATATAAAGCAAGACTATAACGAGGCTGTTCAATAAAGAATGATCATAATTTTTACGGTTATAATTTTTCGAACTAAAATTCAATCTTATATTCTGTTAGCTTAACAGGGAAACAAAAACGCCGTAGTAGTTTCAAGGTTGGCAGTACTTGTTCCCGCCTGTGAGTATCAGGCAAGTTCAGACATGTTCACTATCGCCTACCGCTGCAATGGAGGTAACACCCGAGGAACAAATCTTCACTTGAGGCCTATACAGTGCGACAGGAGGCCTGTGGAGAGTCTGTTCTTCCCTAGAGCACAGCTAAAAGGCGGTTTGAAATGTTTAAAAATGGGAGACAATTTCAAAGGAAGGTGGACCGGGAAGGAAACATCAACACTTCTGCTGCCATTGTGAGAGAGGATCGACGAATTTCCCCAAGATCACTTTCTGAAATACTGAACATTTCATTGGGTGCCACCCACACGTTGGTGACAGAAACATTATACATGAGAGGTTTTAGTGCCCGATGCGTTCCAAGACTGTTGATTCCAGAACAAAAGGGGCATTCACATGCAGTTAATGTTGACGTTAGAGGAAGATCCGGAGTTTCTTTCAAACGTAATCACTGCTGATGAAACTTGGCTACATAATTTTGATCCTGAGAGCAAACAGCAAAGCTCAATGTGGAAATCTCCTTAGTCACCAACCCCCAAAAAGCTAAAGTGGTTGCTTCTGCTGGGAAACTTACGGTCATGTCATTCTTTGATGTTCATGGAATGGTTTATCAACATGTTGTACCTGCACACACATCAGCAACTGGACAATACTACAGGAATGTCCTGAAAACATTGCAAGTCAATATCATGCGCAAAAGAACACATTTCCGTGAAACAGGCCGGATGCTGCACCACGATAATGCGCGGCCGCATATTGGCAATGTTATTGCTGAATATCTTGCATAAATCAACGTGAAGTACATCCCTCACCCTCCCTATAATCCGGATTTAGCCCCAAGTGACTTTTTTCTATTCCCTAACTTGAAGAAACGTCTTCTTGATAGGCATTATGCATCATCAGAAGCAATGGTGAAGGCTGCATAGGCAATTTTGAGGGATCTCTCAAGGAATGGTTTCCAGCATGTCTTTGAAGACTGGCAGAAACGCTGGGACAAGTGCATCACATTCAGGGGAGATTATTTTGAGAAGGAATATCAAAATTATGAGGATGAGTGAAGGTACGTATTGAACAGCTCTCGTACTTAAGTATTAAGTGTGACAACTGCAAGCAGCGCCATATGTAGGTTGTAAATCAGAGAATATGAAATATGGATGAAGCAAGTAAGGAAGAAATTTTCACATTTAACTTCTAGACTATGAACTTTTACCATCGAGGCAGAAAATACGTTACTTCCGGAATGAAGGAAGACCTTTGCAAATCTTCCCAAAACTTTAAGGAAATTACGTATCTAATGCTAAAGTTCATGCAAAGGATTTGTAGAAATGTCAGTGATCTCCAGCTGACGGGACACTAATTTGTATCAATGTTTATAACATGTTTTGAACCTTTGAGCAGGGTTACCTGTTAGGGAGACGCGTGTCACTGCAACAAGCAGCATTACGTCACTTCCGTAATTGCACCCGCTGTTAACCCAGAGGTCAAATGTGAGGGAATTTGTCGGAGCATTAAGATCAAAAAGAGCAGCTGTGTTTAGTTTGTGTCCTGCTACTTTGGGATAATGTAGTGCCTGGAGTGTGCATCTGACAACTGCAGGTTTGAGAAAGGTGTTGCTTTCAGCTGCATGAGTTATAACGTGGTTTGTATTCTTCCTCATCTCTTGAGTCTTAATGGCACTGTAAATGTCTTAATAAGAAAGTGAGAATCTTAGATATGCCGTCTTTTGAGAACAAATTATCTATAAAGAACACAAATAGAGCTTAACCCGATGCCTTTATCTCCTTTACCTAATTAGGTTACAAGAAATAGTATGTAAAGGTAATACTGGATACAAGCTATTATGTGTTTCAAATGGGGAGGTGTCTGTCCTTAAGCGCTACTAGATGCTCAACCACTCGCCCTAAGTGGTGTTTGACGAGCGGCAAACTAATCAATCTTTAATAAATACTACTCCCGCAAAGACAAATTTAGATTTTGTGCAAACTAATCCATGAGGAAGCAGATAATAATGTTTAAGTTTTATTTATGAGTCACTATGTTTACACTCAAACTTCACTTACTTGTTGTTATATAATAGAAACGTTTTCAAGATCATTCGATCTCATCCTCAGCTGTTTGGTGACTAAATGAACCTTCCTCTTCTTCCACTACTACGGAGCTCCGATCACTCTGCCATCTGGTGTTAGGGGCACTAAGTTTTAATAGTTCATTTAATGCTGGGATTTCAAAATTTATAACTTTATCACGGTTTTTGTTTATGAATATTTTTTCCCAAATATCCAATTCTATGGGTGTGCTTAAAGATTTTAACAGTTTAATGTTGTGGCCAATGTTGTGGTTTTCTGTCCAAAAATGGTGTGAAACTTCAGCTTTTTCTGTTTGTTTCAACTTAATGTTCCTCTGGTGTTCTTTTTGCCTGGTTAACAAGTTTCTCTTAGTTTTTCCTATGTAGCGTTTTTCATAGGTTTCACAATTAATCTGATAAATTCCTGATTTCAAATTGTTGGGGATTGTATTTTTCAGTGGCTTATTTAGCAGGTTCCTCAGACTGAATTTGTTTTGGGGTGCTAGTTTTAAGTTTAGTCTTTTGAAGATTCGTTCAAATTTTCTAAAAGCCCCTGGATGGTAGGTGAATTTTCTATATTGCCAATTTGTGTTTTTAAGAGGTGTGAGAGTGGTATTTTTTGATATTGTCTTCAGTTTTTCTTTTCTCTTCATCATGTTCCTTATGATGGCTGGGTTGAATCCATTTAGTACCGCTATGTCTTTTATGTGTTGTTGTTCTTTCAAAAATTCATCCTTACTCAGTGGGATGTTGTATAGCCGGTGAATTAGACTTCTAAAGGCAGCTAGTTGATGTGAAACTGGGTTGTATTCATTTTTCTTTATGTAATTATCTATGTGTGTGGGCTTCCTGTATATTCCAAAATCTACACCATGACGATTTCTTGTTATCTTGAGGTCCAAAAAGGGTAGGGTGTTGTCTCTTTCTACTTCCATAGTAAATTGGATGTGATTCTCTTGAAGTTTTAGTAATTTTAGAGAATCTTCTCTAAGTTTTTACGAAATGATAGCAAAAACATCATCAAAATATCTCTGCGAAAATTTATAAATCTGTAGGAAGGCCTTTACTATGTGTGTTTCAAAATAGCTCATATATAGGTCTGCTAAAATAGGCGAAAGTGGGCTCCTCATACCTAATCCTTTTGATTGTCTGTAGAATTTTTGATTAAACATGAAGTAATTATTCCTTATGCATAAATCTGTAAGATTGATAATGTCATCTATTTCTCTTAATATTTCTCTCATCTTAATATTTAAGAGAGTAATGTGTTTAACATAACTGTAAAACCCCACATTCTTAGCTCAAATAGTTTTCATTATATCATAACAATGCATTACGACGAAAGCAGTGTAATGAATTATCATTATTGGTTGGCATGTATGCATGAACGTATATTTGAAATTACTCAGAACTGAAACGTAAACATTTGACATGACGTGTACTTTGAATAAGCCAAAGTATTTATTAAATTCGATGAGAAGAAACCTTACACATGTTGCTAGTCTGTCAGAAAGTGTCTGGTCACATTATATCTTAGTTTATGAAAGGTTCGTAATCTCTATTTATTCAAGAGAGTTCAAAGCAGCATTATTCGGTTACTCTTCCATGAAAAGGTGTATCAGCTGGATCAATGAGACGCGATCCAGCTTCTCCCCCTTACCACTGCTAGAACAATCCAGTAGAGTTAATGTGTGCTCAAATTATGTTGTAAACAGATATAATATTTTTAAGCTGACTGACGTTGAGCGACTTATTCACGAATAAACTGACAAGGAACACAACAAGACTGGGAAAACTGCGTGAGACATCAGATAAACTACAAAAAGACGACTTTCGGAAAGAAATAGCACGTTACAGGATTTTGGAACCTATCATCATAAATTTGCAGTACTCAGATGTTGAAGACAATAACAATGACGAATTATCTCTTAACGTAAGTGACATTCACAGCTATACGGATGCACCGCTGGCGTTTTCGTTTGATTAGGAAAATATATAATTCATAAACTACAATTAACTTTAAAACATTTGCGTAATATACTAATATTCATGTTGCAATTGTGATTTTAACAACTCCATTATTATAAATCTTTGGAAAATTCAGTTTGCTTTCCCTTACGTCTTGCGCCACGAACACTCGCAAGTGTCTGAGAGAGACCCATAAGGAGAAAGAAAACCAGGTAGATCGAAGAAACGGTAGCTTCAGCAATTTGGGAATGTAACGAAATGACCCAAATTGTCAGGAGGGAGAAACAAAATTCATGTTTGATTCATTTACTTTCGTTAAAGTAAAACAGAAATATAATAGTCATTTTTCCCCAATTTAAGTTTCTTTATAAATTTATTTGTATAAATATCATCAGAGTATCTTTAGACGGTTGCTTGTTTACTGAACCTATCTTTCTCTAGAATTATTTTCAACAACTTAGCGTTAAGTTCTCCAATAATTGGTACACCGCTAATTCTCTGCAATGCCCTGACCACTGTCTCATTCTCTTTTAAACTTTTGGAATTATATAATGTATATTCACCATTATGAAGGTGTTCCTTTCTATTTATGCAACTTTCAAGCACTGGTTCTATGAGGACTGTTCAATAAAGAATGATGACACTTTTATGACAACGTACTTTTACTCATCCTCATAATTTTGATGGTTCTTCTCAAAATAGACTCCCCTGAATGCGATGCACTTGTCCCAGCGTTTCTGCCGGTCTTCAAAGACATGCTGGAAACTATTTTTGAGAGATGCTTCAAAATCGCCTCCGCAGCTTTCACCACTGCTTCTGATGATGGATAATGCCTCCCACAAAGGCGTTTCTTCAAGTTAGAAATAGAAAAAGTCATATGAGGCTAAATCCGGACTATAGGGAGGGTGAGGGATGCACTTCACGTTGATTTTTGCAAGATATTTAGCAACATTGGCAATATGAGGCGCGCATTATCGTGGTGCAGCATTCAGCCTGCTTCTCTAAACTTTTGTGCCTGATATGGACTTACAGTTTTTTCAGGACATCCCTATAGTATTTTCCAGTTACTGATGTGTGTGCAGGAACAACATGCTGATAAACCATTTCATGAATATCAAAGAATGAGATGACCATAACTTTCCCATCAGAAGCAACCACTTTTGCTTTTTGGGAGTTGGTGATGATGGAGATTTCCACACTGAGCTTTGCTGTTTGATCTCAGGATCAAAATGATGTAGCCAAGTTTCATCAGTAGTGATTGCGTTTGAATGAAACTCCAGATCTTCCTCTAACATCAACTTTAACTGCATGTTACCTCCATTGCAGCGGTAGGCGATACTGAACATGCCTGAACTTACCTGGTTCTCACAGGCGGGAAACAGGAGCACCAACAATGAAACTACTACGGCGTGTTTGTTTCATATCAAGCTAACAGAATATAGTAACGATGAATTTAAGTGCGAAAAATTATGACCGTAAAAAATTGTGATCTTTCTTTATTGAACAGCCCAGTACTAATATTAGTTTTATATTTTACATTATATATTCATCCAAATATTTTACTTTATCTACTAATTACAGAAGTAGAGCGAGTCAGTTGAAGAATTTAATATCATCTTGGCACGTTGCCATAGTAGGTAAGTGGTTAGAGCAACCGGATGGGGATCTGGAGATGCTTCGTTCGAATCTGGGCTATGGCATTGAATTTTTCAGTCCCTTCCAAACTTTGCCAAACACACGGCTAGTGTGAATGAACAATTAATTTTCTTAGCATATATTCAGTAGGAGTATTATTGTATTCTAACCAAATATTTGATGTTAGGTGTTCATTGATTATGAAAAACGCTGCATATTTTCAGCTTCGTGGAACAAAATGGAAGTAACATTTAGAAACATGTCCTGTATGTGTGTTTCTTTATCGGTGTGTCTGTGAGTGTTTGAATTTAGTAACTCAAAAACAGAAAGTTTTACAAATCCAAAGTTGGTAAAGTCCAGGATTTTCCTAAGATACAACGTGCAAGCTTTTAAGAAAAACACAGTTTACTAATTCTTTCTTTCTTTCGTTCTTTCTTTCTTTCTTTCTTTCTTTCTTTCTTTCTTTCTCTCTCTCTCGCTCTCTCTCTCTTTCTTTCTTTCTTTCTTTCTTTCTTTCTTTCTTTCTTTCTTTCTTTCTTTCTTTCTTTCTTTCTTTCTTTCTTTCTTTCTTTCTTTCTTTCTTTCTTTCTTTCTTTCTTTCTTTCTTTCTTTCTTTCTTTCTTTCTTTCTTTCTTTCTTTCTTTCTTTCTTTCTTTCTTTCTTTCTTTCTTTCTTTCTTTCTTTCTTTCTTTCTTTCTTTCTTTCTTTCTTTCTTTCTTTCTTTCTTTCTTTCCTTCCTTCCTTCCTTTCTTTCCTTCCTTCCTTCCTTTCTTTCCTTCCTTCCTTTCTTTCCTTCCTTCCTTTCTCCCTTTCTTTCCTTCCTTCCTTTCTCCCTTTCTTTCCTTCCTTCCTTTCTCTCTTTCTTTCTCTCTTTCTCTCTCTTTCTCTCTCTCTTTCTCGCTCTCTTTCTCTCTCTCTTTCTCTCTCTCTCCTTCTCTCTCTCCTTCTCTCTCTCTCTTTCTCTCTCTCTCTTTCTCTCTCTCTTTCTCTCTCTTTTTCTCTTTCTCTCTCTCTTTCTCTCTCTTTTTCTCTTTCTCTCTTTCTCTCTCTTTCTCTCTTTCTCTCTTTCTCTCTCTTTCTCTCTTTCTCTCCTTCTCTCTTTTTTTTCTTTGTTTCTTTCTTTTTTCTTTGTTTCTTTTTTTTCTAAGAAATAGCTAACGATTTTGGTTACAATATTATAACGGTATTTTATATTCATGTATAACAGTAGCTTTTGTTTGAGGTGAACTTTGTTTTCTGATCTGAGTATTAGTGGGCCATGTAAGCACAATATAAGAAAAGGTGAACGGTTGCGAGGAGAAAAGAAAATCAGTAATCTTGCTTGATGTGGGAAGACGATAAACTTTGGAGGAAAAGAAAATCAATAATCTTGAGAGATATGTGTTCTATAATCTTGTTTCATCACGATGGAAGAATGTCGCGGTGAATATAAAGGTTTTGTAACGGAACACCAATAATCTTCAGAAAGAGATATTCTGTAATCCTTATATTGAGAGTGGACATGCAGGAATTTTATATAATTAAAGGAAACTATTGAGGAAGTAAGTATTTTTAAAATGCTGGAAGTAGCCTACAGTGACTGACTAGGAAGGAAAGTTGGAGTAAAATGTAACCAGTTTATACAATTAAAATATATATTACGTAATTGAACTTATCCAAAATTGTATTTATTTCACTGTAAATAAACGAGAGATCTCATGACTCTTATTTAATCAAACACAATCATCAAGAAACAGTTAAAACTACAGCGAAGTAACCCTGTTATATCTGGTTTCTCGACTTGGGTCTTCGAAACAGTCAACGTGCATCCCAACTGCAACATAGAAATCCTGCTACACATGTCAAGTACATATTTTGATTTTCCCAAAATATACTAAGAGTGCCTATTCTTTCAAGTTGTATAATCTCCAATAACTGATGGGCTTAAACAAAAGACAAAATGGCACTGCCTAAAAATGTAAATCCCTTTAAAAAGCACAGTTTATTACAAATACTTTTCGTGGCATAAGCTATTATGTGTTCAAATTTTTCAATATTAATTTCATCATTATTTTAAAATCATATCGACTTTTGGTTTCTTCCTGTAATTGCATGGATTGAAGCAGACATAGTGAACAGTTGATAAATATTTGAGAATCACTAGTCCTTTTATATCTATAATAAAATCTTTAATGGAGATTTTTCTGCACGGTTTTATCTGTATTAAAATGGACTAGATACAAAAATAAACTTAATTAAGAATAGCTTACATATTCACTAATAAATGACGAGACGAAGAATGTCAAGTAAAGCTTTCTAAATTTTATTTACTTACATTGGTGAATACCCAAATGAATATTTTTGTACATCTTTCCTAAGTACACAACCTTCCGCGTGCCAAGCAATTCAAGTCTGTAACTAATTTGACGCAATTTTTCGTTCTGAAAATGTTAATTAATTTAACATACGAGGAAATATTGTAATGTATTTACAATTCGGATTGTTAGATATTTCGTTTCCTAACACATGTTATCTTAAGAAGAAACTAAAACTTTAAAAAATAATATTAAAACATAAAATTGGCTTATTGGAAAATATCTGTTGATTTTATTCGACTTCTACATGTTTACAAGCATAAAAACTGCTTATTCTGAGGCCAGGTAAAAGTAAAGGTCCTCATCTGGTTGTTGCACCGACTCTGCGAAGAGCAACGCCCACCAGGTCTAGAAACGAAACTCTTTGTCGCCCACTGCTTGCAATAAAGAGAATGGAACTATGACTAACAAAATAGAAGGTAATAGTGATCAACCGGTTAGACGGAACAGATATCGAACTCCGCCCTCCTGCATCGAATCGCGAGCACTATATCTCGAGGCAGACACACGTCTGGGATGTGCGGACCAGCAAGTTTCACTTCCTCACTGTGATGAATGACCAAAGGCTTAACGAATTAGAACGATCCTTTTGACTTTTGTCCTTATCGTTCGCAGCAGGGAATGTTGGACCACCTACCTGAGGTATTAGCATTGTTTTGTGGACCAGAATTCTTTTTACTTCTTCCTGTATCTCTCCATTTATAGATGAATGAGTTATAAAGGCAATCCGTAGTCAGTGTTACCAATTTTGGATCATTAATCACAGCCTTTTAAAACACCTAGACATTAAAGTTTCAATTCAAGATACTGGCTCTCAAAGCAAAATGGCCTCGGGGTGACATGTACGACATACATTCTAGAGGTGCCGAAGTCAAACCCCGTGTGTTACTCGACAGAGCTTTGAGGCGTAATGACCTTCAGGTGATCAGCGCCGTGATCGTTCCTTATCAGGCCTTATCTGATCGATTAGAAGAGTGAAATATTAGTAAGTTAATGTACAGTAAGTTACAAAATACAAATAGAGGGATTGGAAGCTGTGGGTGTCTATATGCTTTGTTTTCTCGCGCGTACAAATGTATGACACATTGCTGTCTAGAAGAAATGAATTTATCTAAACAGACTATACATACACTGAACTCGCCGTGTATGTGCGATAAACTGAAGTATACATCTCTGTGTTGCGAATTTTTTTCGATACGCTTTCTCGCTTTGCCATGTGGTATGCCCAACATGACCGAAGTTTTAGTTAATTGATGGAAATTAATCATTTCTCCACACTAGCCGTACATAGGCTAAGATATTTAATGGATAGAGTCAACATGAAAAATTCAATGCCATGGCCGGGATTTGAACCACGGATCTCCTGGTTTCCGTCCAGTCGCTCTTAACCTTTGAGCTACCATGACCAACCTGCCTTCCTGACATTAAATTCTTCAGTTGACTCGTATATTTCCCCGGTAGACCACTAGGGGCTCTCGCATCCGACATGCACCGTTTGTGGCGACTTACTATTGTAAGTACTTAAGTCCAAGGCTTCATCATTTAACTCTTATTATTTTAGTTAATTGATGGAAATTAATCATTTCTCCACACTAGCCGTAGATAGGCTAAGATATTGTATCTCGGATGCGAGAGCCCCTAGTGGTCTACCGGGGAAATATACGAGTCAACTGGAGAATTTATTTTCAGGATGGCACGTTGGCCATGGTAGCTCAAAGGTTAAGAGCGACTGGACGGAAACCAGGAGATCCGTGGTTCAAATCCCGGCCATGGCATTGAATTTTTCATGTTGACACTATCCATAATCGAAGTTGTTTACTTTCTCGCGGTTTTCCTTGCTATGGAGTTGAATAATTCGTGAATTTTCGTAACACACTTTCAATATTACAACTCTTTTTTTTTTCCATCACCATACCAAGCATTGGCATAAACAGCCATTCTAGTTCTGCTGATGATCCAAATTTTGGGGCCCTTAGACAGCCATTGTTTACTAGCCCAAGACATTAGCTTTTAAATCTCTAGAGGAAAATTCTTCAAAAATATGTCATTCCTCTTCGATAGTAAAATCTTAGTTAGCCCTTCCTTTTTAAAACAGTAAGTCCCATAAATGTTATGATATTAAAGGTCCCTCTTCATGGGAGAGAGTTTCTTACTGTACATACTGAAGTGTTAAAAGATAGGCAAGCATTTAAATGCCCAAACAGATCCCTTAATCGACTTGGTCAGTCGTGTATAAATATTTTTTAGAATTAAATGTCCGCGCTTTTTGGTTTGTGGTTTTCTTACTCTTTTCCAAATTTAAAACAATTCTTTTAATTACTTTCCTGTGTTAATTCCAGATTACTTGATTATGGGGCAAGGTTTCTAAAAAAAAGTATCTTTATATCAAGACATTTTGTGTTTAAGGATTTGATGCTTTTATTTTTAACTTGTCCTTTAATAACTTAAAATTCTTACAAAGATTACTATTTTTCCCAGGAAAGTATACACTTGCATAAAAAGTTAATATTAATATAAAGAAATATACTCCAGGGAAAATTGCAAAACAGACATGATATTTTGAGACTTTCTAACGCGGAATTTTGTAATTATATATAAAATAATAATAAATTAGTTATCCCTTATAGCTATCTTCAAAAATTGTGTTGAAAAGAACTTCAAAGTGCTTGAAATCCTGGAAATTAGCCAGTTATTTTAATGATTTTAAATACTTTCTCAAAAAGCTTAAATGCCTACAAGTGTAAAATATATTTAAAAATGCAAAAAAAAAAAAAAAAATTGATATATAATTCACATCAGTTTCTCTAACTACTGAGAGTGCATTCCTTGCATTCTGAGATTTTAATCTGGTAAAGTGTGCATACATTACTGTGGGCAAATTAATGGAGAGAAAGTTCTCACGTATAACGTATCTGAAGAGCAAATTAAATTATAATTGTTGTATACTGACGGTTTTTAATATTAAATATTTTAGGCATTTTATAATTTTTGCAAACCGAGCAAGATTTTCAAATTCTCACGTGCTCTATTTACATTACTTCGTTTAACGTAACAGAAATTTTTGTAATAAATTTGACAATGTCAACAAAATATAATTTAGTAATAAAGAAGTGTTTTAATCCTATAAAAATCAAGGTATTAAAAATCAGGAAGACTTATATTCAGAATTAGCTTATTTGTTTCATTGTTACTTTAATTACACATTTAAGTCGTTCTATTAAATGAACCCAAGCCAATTGGTATTAAAATTTATGCAGGCTTCTTGCAGATCACTTTTGTGGGATCTGAGAATGGCTAGAGAATCAAACAACTGAAAGTTATCCTCGAGGAGCACGGTAGGTGTGGTTGCATTTGTCATAAGCATATTCAGTTGCCTTCCATTATAGGCCATTATTATTATGTTTGTGTCATTTATTAGAATCTTTTCTTCTCAGATATACGCCCACAAATCCACTTTGTTTCCTTTCTCTACCGTATAATACCACCCAAAAATTTAGTACTAATATTTCACTGCAAACACACGTTTTCAGCTCCCATGGATAAAATAAAGGCGTTTTTAAAAGTCAGGGTATGCCTCTAATATTACAGTTCAAAAGTGAAGAGTGGGTTAACACCAAACTTGACATTTAGGTTAGCAACATCCAACGATGCAACACGAAGACTTTAAGGAAGATTCCCTCAGCCCAAACTTACTTGGTATGAAAAATGTCCTTTAATTCTCTTGAAATTTAGGAGAACAGCTGCCGAAAACACTTCAGAATTTTTCATTAATACACCCAAGGATGTAGATAAAATCCTATAACAAAATATGCAAATATCTTTACAGCACACAACCTATGTCAAATAAATGCTTTGAAAAAAGCAAACATTCTCGAGATATTCTTTTTTTTTTTTTGATTGCATTTTCAAGTGCTTACACTTTTCTCAGATAGAGAATCATTACTTCTATTAATATAACCTAGCCATGTAAGCAGAAATGGAATGTCAAAGCCATCACGCAGTAACCAGATCTTAAATGATTTAACTAACGCTTAAGTCTACTGCATTGACCTATTCCAATTTTTACTTTTAATAAGAACATTTCTACAAAGAATTCCAAATTATAGCACTGGTAATAGATCTCGGTTTTCATCTTCTTCATTTGGTAAGCGAAAATAGAATACCTCTTAATTAATTAAGTTATGCCATAAGATGGTCCATATTATTTAACGTCGTAATGGACATTGTTTCTGTCGAATCAACTACTTATGTGGCACCAAAAAGAACTTCTGAATCATATTCAGCAATTAAACAGTGAAATGGAATTTTGTAGAGTGGAAACATCTGGTAATAGTTCAAATTAATGTTGAAAATATTTTATTATAAGGTGCAGAAAAATGGATATTAACCGCAAGACAAAATTGAGATAAATGAGCTGCGAAGAATCATAACACAGTCCTAAACATTGAATATTCAACAGGCGGTAATAAATCATTTGGTGATACTGGCATGTTCGTAGAACAGATGGACAAAAATGGTAACAAACAATTTTTATTGGTCTCTTTCCCTACTGGAACAGAAGTGGCATCCAAAGTTCACTTGATGAGAAAGCACAGATAGTTAAAATAATAAGGGTGTGCTGACGGCATATAATAATGACCAAGTCATCTCAGAATTATAAGAAAATTGTAGCATCAATCCTCTTTAATAGGAAAAGACCCTCAAAGATTTATTTCCTTCGTAAGCAGCAATTATAGTTTTAATGGAAATTATTCGTTTTAAAATAATAATCATAAATTGAATATATATTGCAAATGTTTAAAAAAAGGTGATTTTATTTGGGATGGACGAATTCGATTATGATTTGAATGATTTTAGATAAAGTAATGTATCTGAAAAAGTTGAATCAGCCTGAAAAAAGCGAAGCCATAGCAGGGATTTCAACCACGGATCTTCCGATTTCTGTTCTTAATAATTGAACTACTATGGCCACCATGCCATCATGACTTTAATTCTACAACTGACACATGTTTTTCCCAGTAAATCACTAGGAGTCCTCATAAACATGTGAGACAACTACAGGAGAATTTAAGAGAGCCACTGTTTAATCAGGAGAAGACAGGTAGTGGCGGTGTGACGTCAGTTCCGTCAGCTGTGACCGCCAAATATGCCCCCGAACGAAAAGCAGGTTAGTGTGTGACGTCACCACGCTGATTTCTGCTCCCAAGAGGAAGCAAATAGATGTGTTGGAGGTCCGACAGGGTAGGAAAGACAGGAAACGTATCGGGTATTAATAATATGTACAACTTACATCTTGTGGTGTTGTAATATTAATGCTAACTGCTTTAATCACACAATTGGTCACAGTTTATAAACAATTACATTTTGAATCTGTGCTATGAGAAAATGTATAAAACTTCAAACTCGAGGTTATCTGAAGGACAGGCATGTTATAAAGTAAATAAAATAAAACATAAAGTAAAAATCTCTGCAAATTAGAAGAGACCCATTCACAACAATATTACGTGGACATTTTCCGACACTTTCTGTTTCGTTTTTCTTTAACTAGTTTATTAACTTCAGGACGTAATTTCTGGGAAATTTATAATGGAAGACTGCATGTTAGATTGTGATACGACAGAGTACTTCTGCGTTTAGACTTAGCTAATTTCATAACAGAAAAAAAAGTTTTCGCACATATATGTCGATCCAAACATACACAATGCCCATGTGGCAAGTGAATACAACCTTGGAAATCCGGTTTGGGGGATATTCTTGTAAAATTCAGCCAAGTCTTTCTTGTGTGTATATTTTTTTTTTTCAATAAATCGTCACATTGTGAATTTAACAGTTCCATTTGGTACGTGGCAGCTACATTGTCATCGAGTGCGCTACATCTGATTAAACTCTCAGATTCTGTACTCACGGCGCCATTTATATAGGTAACTTGGTAATACACAGCTCTTCACGAGGCGATCCATATCCAAATAGTCACCCCGATGGTGGTGACTGCTGAAATCCGCAAATTGAAACGCAACAAATCCCCTGGACATGATGGCGTTAGTGCTCTCATGCTCCAGCACCTTCCCAAGAGGACCGTCATCCACTTGACGCGGATCTTCAATGCGTGCCTCCACCTCCGCCACTTTCCTGCTGGAAAGAGGCGAGAGTGGTGTGCACCCTGAAGCCCGGCAAGGATCCGCTCCTTTCGACTAGCTAACGATCCATAAGTTTTCTCCCAACCGTCTCAAAACTATTTGAGAGGTTGCTTCTATCCCACCTGACCCCTCTTCTCCAGGAAATGCAGCTTCTACCCTATCACCAGTATGGTTTTCGTCATGGACACTCCACGACCTTACAGCTACTGCGTCTGGCCGAGAGGACCGCTCTGGGATTCCAGGAAAACCTCAAGACAGTCGCGGTGCTGCTAGACGTAGAGAAAGCCTTTGCCACAACCTGGCACTAAGGCCTACTCAACAAACTCAGGGAGGCCAACGTACCTCCTCCCTATCTCGCCCTGATTAGTAGTTTCCTCAGGGACCGCACGTGCGGGGTGAGATTGGAAGGACGGATGACATCTATCAGACAAATAGCCGCGGGAGTCCCGGAGGGCAGTGTACTGCCCCCGTTACTCTTTCCGACCTACTTGTCTGACTTCCCCTTAGAACCACAGACTGTTACGTGCCAATATACCGACGACGTCCTCATAATGGCACGTAAGGAAAACCTAAGATATTGTCATCCTCGGCTGCAGCGCCAGCTTCGAGCCATTGGCCGTTGGAGTGAGAAGTGGAGGATGACCATTTGCCCCGAGAAGAGCTCTGCTCTTCTCCTGGCTAAGGTCCGAGCTAGGCAACCAGATTGGTCGCTGAGGTTGAGGCAGAGGCAAATCCCTTGGGTTCCCACTGCCAAATACCTTGGCGTCCACCTCGATCGCGGTCTCACCTACGCACCTCACGTCCGGGTCAAAGCCGGACAAGGGCATGCAGCGCTAACGCAGTTATACCCAATTCTTAAATCCACCATGCCAACGCACCTCAAACTACGCCTGTATCGGGCGATTATACCACACCTGATTCTGTACGGCTGCGAAGTCTGGGGATCAGCGGCTCCCAACACTATTCGCAGACTACAGTGCGTCCAGAACAGGGCACTGCGCATGATCTACGATACCGGGCGTAGATTCCCTTCCCATATCCTCCATACCTACTCCGGGGTCCCGTACATCGTGGACGTGGCGCGGGAGAGATCCCGCATCATCTGCGATAAGCTGGACTCCCATCCAAACATCCTGGTGAACACCCTTGGCCGCTACGACCACAGGACTCCTCGCCGCCGACAGAGCTACCGGTTGCCCAAAGATGCTTTGGGTAACTAGAATTTAACAGGACCACATTCCCCTGACTCCAAACCCCCAAGCCCAGAAATGGGCTTGGTAAATTCAATACCTAAACATTGTTCCTTTCCCTCTAGCCCTTTAAGCGGACTGTGCTCAGATGCCTCCCAGGCAGGCGAAAGAGCGCAGCCAGCACTTGGCGCATAACACCCCACGGGGCAACAGCGCGCATAAGGCTAGACATACCACTGCCGAAGACAACCCCTGAGACAAACACGACTCTGATATACTGCCCAGATAAAGACACAATAAGTGGCTAGGTGCTGGGCAGCAAACAGTCGGTCCAGGTAAACCTTGACGAATCGACTCTTCTGCTGGTCTGCTACTGCTGGTCTGCTGCTGCTAGCTGTCTTCCTCTGATTTAAATCGTCTCGCTGAAATAGGAGCTAATATATAAACGTGGATCTTCTTGTCCCTAGCGTAAATAAAGTGCTTGTACTGCCACCGAGTGGAGTTAAAAATTGCATGAAGTCCTTCGAAATGTGTCTTTACCTCCTCAGTCAGTTTTAACCGAATGGAGTTCTTTGTTAAAGTTGTATCCGACTATGCGGGACATTTCAATGAAGTAAAATCAGTGACGAACTCCTTAGTTGCAGAAAAGAAAACAAACAGCATTGCCACTGGACAGGAATTTTTTGCTAATATTCTCATCCAAGATAAGATAGGGCACATCCATAACCGTTTCTCAATAATGCCTGCTATTATAACACATTTGGAAGCTGAAGTAGCACCTAGGAACATTCATTTTCTTTGAAGAAATTTCAGTAACGTTGTCTTCAGAGACTCGCGGTATTGTTAAAACTTCCTTTGAGAAACTCAGTAAGGTATTAACGAAAAACCCTGGTTACGAGACACTCTGTAAAATTTATAAGGGTCTTTCTAGCACAGAAAAGTATATATCGAAGAATAATTCACTCAAAAAGAACTGTGGTGCTTTTCCTTGTTCCAGTAACGTCATGCAAAAATCTGAGTATAAACTTCCTCGTGTGCTGTAACAAGCTTACATGGGCTAAGTATTCTACGAAACAATACGTTTATAATTATTTTTTTTTTTTTTTGCCTATTTTGGTGCATATGCTTCAAGCCTAGCCATTTGATTGTGCCTAAAAATGCGGGCTCTAATAATAATTCTGCACAAAGCCTGTATTTAACTACCAATATCAGTTGTATGAATGGCCGCCGGTTATCTAGTCCTCGAAATAAACTTGTCCCAAGCTTTGTTTCACTTTATCAAATTACAGATAGCTTACTTATATTCCCTGCACACGTATCGCTCTTATCTAAATATTTCCAAGTACAAACTTCAAGTACTCCACTGCACACAAGAGAATGTGTTTGTTCACCTCAAAGTTTAAACTTTCTCAGAATATACAGAAATAGTGTAGAACTGATCCTATAATAATATTTTCTTCTGTGTCGCCTGCAATTTTGCAGATTAAGTTTTTACTGGTAAAAGCATTGCTCTATTGAATTTTATAGTAATAGACGCACATGCGGTTACGCCTTTTTTAATTTATTAGCTATAGAGTGTTTCAGTGCAATGTGTGTGTCTATGTCTGTGATTAGTAAGTATATTGTACTTTTGGTACAATCTCAATATGAATTTTTACAATGCCTATTTTTTCTATATATTTTAAGTTTTAATTTTATTATTACTATAATTATTGTAATTATTATAATTGTTATTATTGTTATAATTATTGTTATTATTATAAGCAGCGCTCATTATTGCTAATATTAAACCCATCTTTCTTACTGGTGTATATAAGGCAAATATCAACAACATTAGAAATGGCGGAGCTTTGCTGCAAGATAGTTCACAACTGCAACTTGAACAACCAGATAAACAAGCTTCTCATCCAGCCACCTGTGTCTCTAATCTTCTTGAAGATTGAGCAGCAGGTACTTCATTTACACAGATGGCTCTCGGATAGCTGAAGGGCTTAGTAAAAGTGCTAAAGTAGGATGTGCGTTTGTGGCATTCTCTCGCTGCATAGAATGCCATTCTTCCATGTTCAGACATGCCAAGGAGTGTTCAGTTTTTCAAGCTGAATTACTAGCAATCCGTGAAGCAGTGAAATGGTGAAACAACTTACAATGTACCGCTCGCCTTTGCAGTGACTCACAAGCAGCAATTGCATATATATATATATATATATATATATATATATATTATATATATTGCATCCTCTTCCTATTATTATTATTATTATTATTATTATTATTATTATTATTATTATTATTATTATTATTATTATTATTATTATTATTATTATTATTATTATTATTATTATTATTATTATTATTATTATTATTATTATTATTATTATTATTATTATTATTATTATTATTATTATTATTATTATTATTATTATTATTATTATTATTATTATTATTATTATTATTATTATTATTATTATTATTATTATTATTATTATTATTATTATTATTATTATTATTATTATTATTATTATTATTATTATTATTATTATTATTATTATTATTATTATTATTATTATTATTATTATTATTATTATTATTATTATTATTATTATTATTATTATTATTATTATTATTATTATTATTATTATTATTATTATTATTATTATTATTATTATTATTATTATTATTATTATTATTATTATTATTATTATTATTATTATTATTATTATTATTATTATTATTATTATTATTATTATTATTTATTATTATTATCATCCTTATCATTTTTACTATCGTTATAATTCATTTTAACGCGTCACGGAGACAATAACTTTACAAATAAATTATTCTTGCAAAACTTTATGGCGCATAAAAAAGAAATGCAATGAAGAGACCAAATGTATGTAATTATGAGCAATAATAGTAATAAGAAAAATACTTGATACAAATGGGCTGCGAATATGACAAATGGTCTGGATAATTGAATTTATTGCATTGGCTAGTCTTTTCATTACTTCTCCATAAAGTCGTTTGGTAAATTAAGTTAAATTATAAAATAATGTTCGAAGTTTTAATCACTAAAGTTGAATTTCTCTTAATTGTTGTTCCTAAAGTAGCCACAAGAGCTTAAGATGGGATCCATGATCCACTGTAAACAGCAGAAATGTGGTCTTTAGCATCCGCGCGAAGCAGTTAAAGTAACCAGAAGGCAAGATAAATCAATGACGTCACGGTCTCTCTTACACTTCAGATAACATGCAGATAATAGTTAATGAACTATAAGGAAAAAGATTATTATGAAAAAATGTGATAGCTAATCGATGTTCAAGTGTTATCAATATCACTTGCAGTATAATTTTAGGCTATAGGCATTTTTGTGCTTAGTTACCTTTAAATATAATTTACTTATAGCTTATAATTTGTAATGATAAACACAATACTCTTATGGATAGAGCCAACATTAAAAATTTAATGCCATGGCCGGGATTTGAACCACGGATTTCCCGATTTCCGTCCAGTCGCTCTTAACCCCAGAGCTACCACGGCCAACGCGCTGTCCTAGCATTAAACTCTCCATTTGACTAGTATATTTCACCGATAGACCACCAGGGGCTCTCTCATCCGAGATGTACCGTTCTGGCAACTCACCATTGTAAGTACTTGAGTCCTAGGCTTCATCATTTAACTCTTATTATTTTAGTTAATTGATGGAAATTAATCATTTCTCCGCACTAGCCGTACATAGGTTAGTCAACATGAATTCAATGCCACGGCCGGGACTTGAACCACGAATCTCCCGGTTTCCGTCCAGTCGCTCTTAACCCCGGAGCTACCACGGCCAACGCGCCGTCCTGACATTAAACTCTACTCTGGTGGTCTCTCGGGGAAATATGAGTCGCGGTGGTCCAGCGCAGACATCGAGCCTGACGCCGCTCAACTGCCAGGCTCGCAGCAACCATACCTGGCTCCCGGGCCCGCTCGGCCTACAGAGCCAGCCTTCTCCACCGCACAGCAGGTAGAGCCTGCATCTTCCAGCACTGCAGCACAACACAGCCAGCCGGCGCAGCAAACATATGCTGAAGTCTGCTCCGTTCCTCCGACCGCATGTCCTACGCAGCTCTCACAGCGGGAGCCCTACTCTACAGCTGCTCAGGTTTAACAGACGCTGCACTCAGTAGTCATCCGTGGGGCACCCCGCGATCTGCCTACTCGGTTCATTCACGCTGCCGTACTGCAACTCTGGTCATCTACACAACGAGCCTCCAGGATATTAACTCAGCACGGACCGACAAACCCCGTCCGACTGCAGTTCACCGACACCGCAGGCTACGACATGGCCTTGAGGAGTGGCCTGTCCTTATTGGGGCAGCGCCTACGAATCGAGACCGGCAGGACTGAGTGACCTACTCCATGTCGGCGATGCTGCAGCTTCAGGTACTCAGCAGCATCATGCTCAGCACCGCCACGTTGCCATTACTGCGGTGCGCTTTCACTCACCAGAGACTGCCGGCAACACGATCTCCGCCGCCGCTGGTACTGCGCGACCTGCAATGGTTTCGGCCACTTCACGGGGCGGGCGCAGTGCCCGTGCTTTCCCCATGACTCCAGCAATACTGGCCGGGAGAGCCACACCTCAGCTAACATCGCCGCAGCAGACACCACCTCAGTAAAGGAACTGATGCAGACGCTCCAACCTGAGGTACAATGCTTAAACGAATGACTGTACACTATAGAGAAGAAGCTCACCGCCGCCGCAGTCGCCAACAACTCCAACGGCTTTACGAGAGGACCTCCAGGAACTCCACTCAGAAGTGCTGAACCTAGGCCCTCGCCTTGGGAGTTTGGAAGAGTTGACCACCACGAGCTTCAACTCAGTGTTCAAAGCACTGAATACACACCAACAATCGACCGTGGATCAGATCGTCAACAACAATAAACCCACGCAGGACACCATCACTACAGTCACTCAGCAGACCACATCACTACAGGAACAAATCACCCAACTAGTCAAGACCAATTCTGTTCACCAGAAGCTCCAGAAGAATTTGGAAGACAGCAGCACAACCAGCCACACCATTCTGAGTAGCATTCTCCAATCCTTAGAGAAAATTTATCAGAAGCAGTCCGACCTTCAGGTCACCCTAGCAACTTCATCATTCGATACAGACCTTCTCCAGCAGGATTCCATCAAGTTACACCTCAGCATAGACTCCTTACACACCAGCGTCAATAACTTCTAGATGGGCTCCACGAAATACACACCACACCGACTCCGACGCCGCTAGGTGTCAAATGCCCTCCAAAGCAGCCCCCGGTGCACAACAACAATAAATGGACTTACTATATTCCTTTTTTCCCTTTCAACCTTCTTATCCCACGCTACTACAATGGCTATGGTCAGCGCCTTGTGTCATGATCATAGCCAGGAAAGCCAAACTGTCCACCGCAATCCTTCCTGCGCAGTTTAGCATCAACCGTGACTAACGGAGGTTGCTTTTGCGGAACTCCGCTACTTCCCTGACCTTCTCCCCTTCATCATCCTGAACTACTCTTGTTGACTTTTCTTTCTTCCTCCTATCCTCCTTAAAATTTAATAAATGGATGGATGGATGGATGGATGGATGGATGGATGGATGGATGGATGGATGGATGGATGGATGGATGGATGGATGGATGGATGAATGGATGGATGGATGGATGGATGGATGGATGGATGGAGGGAGGGAGGGACTGAGGGAGGGAGGGAGGGACGGACGGCTGGACGGACGGACGGACGGACGGAGGGCGGGAGGGAGGGACGGACGGACGGGTGGGATGAATGAATGAATGAATGAATGAATGAGTGCATGAATGAATGAATGAATGAATTATAAAGACCTTTGTCTCCGCTGCTTTGGCTTTCCTTTGGCTTTTTCTGGCTTTGCTCTGACTCCACTATGGCTTTGTTTGACTTTAATTTACTTTACCTTATTTATATTAGGTCAAACACGGTTGTGGACCTTTTTTGGGGGTTTGGCATTAGCTCTCTCGCCACTCAGAGGCACGCAATCGAGAGATTTGACTCGGGACACCGAGATCGCCAATCTCGTAACTACCGCAGTAGACCTTTGCGAGGATCGAAACCGTAGCTCTCTCAAATGTAAAACTCCTATATTAACACGAAACTATATAACTTTACTAGTTTATTACTACATAGTAAACAGTGCTTTTTGTGTCAGGAAATATTTAATTATAACATGGACACTGAATGAAATATACGCTCCTGACATGTTGAAAGAAGTTAAGATATAAACCAGCACTTAATTATCTGAGGTCTAAACATATTTATGCAAGAAATTACGAGCGTTTAAGAATTGGAGACATGCAAAGAATGTTATTTGTTCTTGTAAATGTAGCAATTTTAGCAGCGTGCTTCTCTAATTTGTCTAAGACTGTGCCATCTAATAATTTGTGTTAATAAATTACTATTTGACATATACGACTTTGTTCAGGTTTATAATCCACTGGTTGTCGTGGCAACGAGCTGCTCTCCGGAATTTTATACACTCTGTTACAACCGACAACCTCATATGTCTGATTACAATGTAGATAATATTGAAAAAGTAGTTTTGGACAACTGTTAACTTATGATACAACACTTGAAAGAGAGATTTTTTATGTGATTACAAAAAGGTGTTGCGTGTTCAGCAATCTTACGAGAAGAACAAAATTGTATTTAACATGCGTTTTACACACTACCGCTTACATAATATTTATAAACAAATTAGAGATTATGAATTAGACTATTAATATCTCGCATACTTGCAGTATGTAACAGAAGTATTACATTCAACTGAAAAATTCGAAATAGAAAATTCACCAGAAGTATGAAAAAATATATGTTTGCAAAAAATGCCTGCCCGTCTGTGTTAATCTCTCTGAACAGTATAATTCATAAAAGAAAAAATCATTTAAATGCAACATTTGGTACATACGTTCACGTCTTCCATGGGTCTGGGTTTCAAGAAAATTTTCTCCTCCCAAATTTTCCTTATATGGAAAATTTATATAAAATTTAACTATCTCAAACGTTGCTTTAACTATTTTGAATAAAATACTATATATTTAAAACAGTTTTATAACAGATATAATATGTATCATGCATTTTGCAAGAAAAGGCTTCGAAGTTCTCTTTATTCTGCATAACGTCTACATAACTGGTAAACCTAAAAAAAAAAGAAAAAAAGCGCCTTAAAGTACATAGTTGATTATCAGTTACATTTTTGTGGAGTTAAACATTTCTGAAATCTTCCTTGTTTCAATCTTAAAGCATACCTTTGTCAACTAGGAAATTATTTCCTTCATTTTTATCTCTACATTCCTTTTTCTGCTGGCGATGCACAGAGAACGAAATTTTGAAACCAACACAAAAGCGGGCCGCACTGTGGCTCAGTGGTTAGACCGCTTGGCTCTCACCAAGGCGGCCCGGGTTCGATCCCAGGCGACGGCAAAGTGAGATTTTTGGTGGACAACACGTCGCTGGGGCGGGTTTTCTCCGGGACCTCCAGTTTCCCCCGCCATCTCATTCCACCGGTGCTCCATCTTCATGTCATATATCATCAGCGTCACCGCCTGCGGTGCCGTATGTAGTAAAAGCGGGCGTTAAACACTACACATTTCATGCCTACACAAAAGCAATCGGTTTTAAATAATGTAACTGTCACTTAATGTATTCTCGGCTTTTCGTGATGTCTGCAACTAATATGTAATACAAGCATTTTTACAATTTTACTAACGTGTACTAAATAAAGTGTTATAAGTAAATACAGATATTAGAGTAGTTAGAGTAATTATACATAAGCATGTAGACTATTTTCAAAAATAATTTCTTAAATAATGGATTGAGGAATTTATGTGAAAGTAACACATTAGTTTCTTTTTTCTTTTATTTTCCCTTCTTTCTTTTTCTTTTCTTTTCGTTTCCTTTCCTTCTCTACCCTCCCCTTCCCTCCTCTACACTCCTCTCCTCTCCTCTTCTCTTTTCTTATGTCATTTTTTTTCTTTTAGCACGAGAAAGGAATACACGATGATTTAGGGAAGAAATATAGAGCATCCTATAAGAGTAATAAAGAAATATAAAAGGGCTAACAGGTTGTTATAGTAATTATACATAAGCAAGTAGAATATTTTCAAGAACAGTTTCTTAAATAATGGAATGAGGAATTTATGTGAAATTAACACATTGTTTTTTATTTTCTTTTGTTTTCTTTTCTTTAACTATGTCATTTTTTGCTTTTAGCACTAGAAAGGAACACACGATTAGTTACAATAAAACAAAGCATTCTATAAGAAATAGAAAAGCGGTAACAGTTTGTTAATTAACATTATATTAATTAAATTAACTTGAAGAACCTTATAATAGCATTATATCAGTGCTTTGCCTAAACAGAAATAAAACCAAAATAGAGGTATATTGTTTATAATGATAAAATGAAGATATCTTCCATCATGACTTCTTAAAATGGTAGTTCCTTAGATGGAGTAAGTAGTAATAGAATTGATTAATGATTGGTTAGGCTGTTTTGGCTTGGTATTCCTCACTTTGAAGAGATCTGCCATATTTATTTTCTACTATTTCTTTGACTGTTCGACAGTAATTCTACTGTTACTGAACTTTAAAAGGTTTTCAAATTTGCTTCATAAAATAAAATTCTAGGACGCTCCTACTAATTTGAAACTCAATATTATATGTATTTTATAACAGTCCACTGTTCCCAACTTATATTATTTACAATATTATGTTTATTATCAAACTTAGTGTCTCAAAATATAATCCCTTCTTCTGAGCGTAAAATTAGGCCATCATTTAGATATGACAAGTAATAATAGCTTATATGCATTAACGTACATGTACATATATTTATTTATTCTCAGCAGCTGTAATGCTTTCCTATGATAAAGCTATCTGCAGTGTTGATTTTGGTTGAAACAAATGACTATGCATCGTATTGTAATTGGAATTAAATGAGAAACAAATGAATGATGCATGATATTTGATATTTAGCAGAACTTATACATTTGTATTCACAAATAGCCTATTTTAATAAGTAAGGGGTGGTTAAATATTGTTTAAAGGCGATGTTAAAAATTACATTATTTAGTCTAAATTAATAGATTCAAAACGAGCAGAAAGCTATTGCACTCACAAAGTATATTACGGAAATGATCATTTCTTCCACACTAGCCGTGTGTAGCCTAAGGTTTGAATGAGTAGAGCCAGACTGAAAAATACAATGATACAGCCGGTATTTGAATCACGGATCTCCCGCTCTCAGTAAGGTTGCTCTAAACCACTGAGCTACTATGGCCAACGTGCCATAGCCTAAAATAAAAACATAGTGATTTAACTATGAAGCGTGGGACTTACAGCATAATAAGTCGCCACAAAAGGTACGTGTGTCATAGCATATGAGAACCCCTGGTGGTCTACGGGAAAACATACGAGTCAGTTAGAGAATTTAATGTCATATTGCATGTTGGCCACAGTAGCTCAGTGGTTTAGAGCGGTACGGAGAGCGGGAGATCCTTGGTTCGAATCCTGGCTATGGCATTGAATATTTCAGTCTGGCTCTACTCATTCAAAAATATATTACGTTTCCCTCTTGTATCACATTATTTTTAACTAAAAACTAATCTTTTTTGGGTTAAGAAGATGTTATGGTTGTGTGTGTGTGTGTGTGTGTGTGTGTTTTTTTTTTCTTTGCTCTTATTTCATCTACATGTTCCATTACATTTGTAATATTATATGTTCTGGTTTTCTTTGCTTTCAGATTAATTGTTCATATTATCTTAGGTATTGAGATTATTTTGTTTTTTAGATCGTATTCACACAGTCACTTTAGTCTTTTAGAATTAATTTACTTATTTAGTTATTTAGCACTTAAGTCCCTTAGATATTGTCCCACAAGTGCTGGTTTATGTACTGACCACTTCCCTCCTTTCTTGTTTATTTGCATCCTTAGTTTTTCCCTTTGGTCCTTCAATTTGATGCAGCCATACAGGATATGATCTGTGGTTTCGTCTCCTCTGTTACAGGTGCATGTAGCATCATCAATTATGTTGAATTTCTTGTAATGGGCTCTCAGCCGTTGCTACTGTGGGAAAATATTGTTTTGTCTCTTGCCCTTTTGATGCGTTTTGCCATTCTGTTTCCCATTTTTTTTAGTGTTTCTTTTCGTTTATTTTTTTTCCTGATAGCACTTTTTGGGATTCGGTTGTAGCTTTCTCTGTTATCATTTGTTGTTGCTCGTTTCGCAAGTTTATCTGCAACTACATTTCCTTCTATTCCTATGTGGGCTTTTACCCACCCTATTCTTATCAGCCATTCTTTTTTAGTTAATTGTTGTAGTTTATTCTTACAGCTTCTATCAGTTGTTTATGATTTTAGTATTGTGTAATACTTATAACGTAATTTTGCTGTGCGCGCGCGTGTGTGTGTGTGCGTGCGGGCGAGCGTGCGGGCGAGCGTGCGGGCGGGCGTGCGTGCGTGTGTGCGCGCGCGTATGCGCGTGTGTGCGTGTGTGTGTGTGTGTGTGTGTGTGTGTGTGTGTGTGTGTGTGTGTGTGTGTGTGTGTGTGTGTGTGTGTGTGTGTGTGTGTGTGTGTGTGTGTGTGGAAAGGTACCTACTTTACTAATCGAACTAAATTTTCATCAACGTTACCTACAAGTAACATAAAGCTTTTTTATAATTCTGTTAAAACTGTTAAAACGGGTTTGGTTGTTCTTAGATTTATATTTTGTTAGTATTCTCATGTGACATTTATTTTCTGTGATATTGTATTATAAATAACACACCTCATTTTAACATAAGGATAACGTCTTTAAGTCTGGTCGTTAGTTTAATTGCGAAGCTGCCATTATGACCTTTTTTCTGCACAGGTTCTTAAAACAGGAAGAAGTCCCTCCAGGCAATGTATCCATGACGCAATAGTGAACAACCTCCGCAACCTGATTTTGGTATATGGATGAGTTCGTATGTAACACGCACCTCGGGCTAAAACTTAGTTTCTCCTTTTCTTAGCTCGATTGCATTGATAGATGTAAAAACCATATGTAGTTTGTTAACGTCGTGTTTAAAATTTAACATCGTGTTATACGTGTTACGGCAATCCGAATGAGCAAGACATTAACTATCTTACAGTTAACGTCTTTCAATAAATACAATGGACAAAGGGTGGTGTAGGTTCTGTAAACTCATTGGGGAAAACATTCCACATTCCCTTCTCTAGAACTTATTTGTATGTAACTTCTTCAAACTTTCTTACAAAATCTTAGTTTTGTATTTACTTTAAGTCAATTAATACAGTCTTACTTATTTCATAGCTAGTACTAAGGATACTCTTGGAAATCTCAATGATAGTCAAATGTTTTAAACTGACCCAATATATGCTCAATACTATTTCGTTAATATAACGAGAAACATGGTCAGGGCGCTTCAAAGTACTATTTTAATTGAAACCGTTAGACACTTTCAGAAAATAAAATGAGATGAGTGGTTTAAATTTAATTTGGGAAATTTTCTTGGAGAACTTCGTGTCTTTGCAAGATATTCAAGTTAAATACCAAGTTTATATTTTCTCGATGCTTTGTTTTCTACATAAAATATTCACAGATACGCAGAGATAACAATGTTTCTAAAAATTGCTTTATTTAGATTCAGAAAATGTATAACAAATATTTCCCATGTAATCCCGGAAGAGAACTTTAGAGTGGAATGTAATATCCTCTACCTACTAGATGAACATGGCACAGAAAGTGATAAGAAATACATTATATGGAAAGAATGAACGTCTTATAAATAATGACAGTAATTTGTTTCCACTGATGTAAAATTGTTTCAAAATGCAATAATACATTACTACTATACACTCATTGTTAAAACAAAGTCGTTCCTCTTAATTGTCTGAGGTAGTTAACTTCTTTGTTCTAACACAACAATATCCTACCCCGTTGAGCAGAAGGCCGCGCCGTGGCTCAGTGGTTAGACCGCTTGGCTCTCAACAAGGCGGCCCGGGTTCGATCCCAGGCGACCGCAAAGTGAGATTTGTGGTGACAACACGGCGCTGGGGCGGGTTTTCTCCGGGACCTCCGGTTTCCCCCGCCATCTCATTCCACCGGTGCTCCATCTTCATCTCATGTATCATCAGTGACATCGCCTGCGGTGCCCTATGTAGTAATAGCGGGCGTTAAACACTACACATTTAATTCTGTGGAGCAGATTTTGAAAAACTAATCGGAGACGCCCGCCAATCCGAAACACCAGCGTTTACCATGCGTAAAGTTACTGTAAAAATAACAATGAGTGAAGCGTAAACTGGACATTGTAGCGATGTTTCTGCCTGCCAAATATTCTAATATAAAATAAACGAGTAGATTTTACTGATTTAGAAGTTATTAATAATTGTGTAAACAGTTAAACATTGACGTCGATTTCTTCATTATTAATATTCAGTTCTTCATTATTGTCATTAATTAAATCCGTGTCCAGAGTTAGCACGCCGTATTGAGCGAATTTTATACCCCAAAACGCTTTTTGCTCTATTTTTTTTCTCTGCGTCAATTATTTGAATCATGCCAATATTATACTTTCCACCATTAAAGTGCCTGTAGGTACATACTAACCTTTTCCATAAATTATCAGTTTGAAATTTTCCACTCAGCACATATTTCACATTTAAAGTGAGAGAGAGAGAGAGAGAGAGAGAGAGAGAGAGAGAGAGAGAGAGAGAGAGAGAGAGAGAGAGAGAGAGAGAGAGAGAGAGAGAGAGAATCTAATAATATTTATAAGGCATTTAGTACTTTGTATTAAAGCTTTTCCGGTGTCATTTGTTAGTGATCCTCCTTTAAGTTGCCCAGTAACTTCCACGTTTTATCCCTTTTGAATCCAGGTATGATATTTCGCATTGAATGCAGTCTGGTTCAAGATGTTTAATACAGACAACACTTGCATCCGAAGGAGTCCAATTTATATAAATATAGCAATACTTCTGACCCATGATCATTCCAGAAGTCAAATGTTCTTGAATTACATTCTAGAATGGTCTCAAATGGTATCTATGCAATAATAATATGACTTGCTTCGTCATGCCAGCTAGTAGCTGTCCTTGATGGCGTGTTAATCTA
This sequence comes from Mantis religiosa, assembly GCA_030765055.1. NCBI lineage: Eukaryota > Metazoa > Arthropoda > Insecta > Mantodea > Mantidae > Mantis > Mantis religiosa. Next base: position 23,567,486 of record CM060959.1, on the reverse strand, counting down.
TTGTGGCAGACTTGCTTCCATCTTCGTGACGTCAGCTACTGGCTGTCCCTGGAAGCCATATTAATTCTCAAAGACAACTCTCTTGGTTGCTGTTGTGACAATATCTAGTATAGGTTTAAAGACATGAAAGTCTTAAATTGTAAAGATAATTTGTGGACATCCTGTATTACATAATAAATAAATTTGTGAATAGCAAAAACTTTATACCACAATATTCCTTTTAAGTTTTTGTTCTGAATTTCTCTTAAATAAAAGTCCTTAACCTGACTTTTCCAATATCAGTTTTCCATTATATTTTGAACTCAAATTTCAAATCATGGAGGACTTTGTTCAAAGAGCTTAGACTATTCTCAAATAGCTTTGCTTCTTATGGCATCTAATTGTAAACTGTCTAGTTACATAACTGAAAATGCTCTTGGCCTCTTCCCCAGAAGTTATAATTTGCTAGGCTGTAGCTCCTTTTCTTTAGAGATTCTAGAAAGAGTCACCTTACTTATTTTAAGAGCATGTGTAGTCCTTTTCTCAACCTGGTTGAACAGAATAACTGGTTCACTGTGAAGGAACATACTCTTTTCTTCCGGTTCAAAGAATTAGCTAAGCACTTAAAATGTAGGGCCCCCGGCGGGACTCGAACCCGCAGTAGGTGACTTGGAAACTGCGGTTCGGAGGTAATAGAGGTGCCGCTGAGCTACGGAGGCCAAAGAGATACTGTTGATATGGATACCATTCCACCAAGGAATAGCCGGAAATGAAAAGGCTGATAAAGCTGCTAAAGAAGCAACAAAACAACCGCCGGTATACCCTCCAATACCTATTCCACATGAAGATGTTATAAGCTATATCAAAAAGGAAATAATTCAGTAATGGAAACATAATTGGCTAGAAACCAATGTACATAGCAAACTCGGACAAGTGAAACTGAACACATCTTCTACTCAGTGTCTTTATAAACATACAAGTCGAAAACAGCAAATATTACTCTTCAGACTTAGAATTGGACATACAGAGCTTACAGGTGAATACCTCCGCACTGTGAACGATATAACCAACCATTATTAGTATATCATATTATAAATGAATGTACTCCCTACTCAATCTATAGGAACTCTTCAGAAAATTGCTACAAATGTTCTTGCTCTACTAGATGAACCGAAGAGTTTACAATTACTGTATTTGTTTCTAAAAGTCTGTAAACTAACTTCTTCAATATGAAAATCTATTCAGTGTTACCTGGTTTCGGTGTATTCTGTGAAGTAAGAATAACTATAACTAATAAGTAATACACAGAATGAACACAGTGCTGTACCATATCGATTCTTCAGTTCTTTATGAATGTATAGTTTATGTGAACTTATATGTCTATACTGTACCATAAGCAAATATTTTCTAAAATGTTAATTGTACTGACCAACTATATACAATATGTATTTTATCATGTTATAGTTGTCGTTATAAGACTATTGTTGCTAAGCGACATTAAATAAATTTATCTTAAAAGAAAGTTACTGTGACGCATAAGTGCTTTGGATGACAGATTCGAAAACCATACATAAATATCGACTTTGGAATACATCCGTTTTCGTACACTATTATTTGTTCGTTCGGTAATCCGTTTATATAAATTTTTGCAAATCCTACATTATATATCAAATAGGACATTTAAATCTAAGCTGCAAAAATGGAACGTAACTGAAATATGGTCTAAGATTCTGTAAATAACTGCAATAAACTTCCCTAGCGTAAGCTCTTACACGCAGTGCCATCTATTGACAGCAACACGCACTCAGTTGGCATATTTATAGCCATTATTTTTCTTCTAGCTGAGAATCGATATAACCAAAATATTGGACGATGAATGAAATGATGCTAAAATGAGTTCAGGGTACATAGAGCTTAGGGTAACGAGACATTCATCTCTCAGGATAACGGAAAACCTCCAACGTTAAGTCATATCGGACATATTATACTCCACTATGTTGAATTGCATTGTAAGTTTATTTATGACTTGAAGCTTACAACCCACAGTCCCATAAATAAAAAGTATCTAGTTATTATGTCGTGTGTCGTAAATGGTAAAAGATCTGATGAAACTTGTATAAGTTATGGTGTCCCACTGGATTCTGCTTTAGATCCAATCTTCTTTATTATCATGGTAAATGATTTAACGTACAATGGTCCGGCATACTCCATGTGTACTTTTCTTAATAATCAGACCGGTATCGGATGATGATGATATATATAAGCGCGCTCAACTACGGTGGTCATCAGCGCCATTTAAAAAACTAGTCAGGCAAAAGCCAGATATAAAACTTTATAAGAACTATACAAGTGTAACAAAACCTATTAAAAATACACGTACATAGAAAACATCAATCAAAACCTACTAAAATTTTCGTTCACTAAATCCTAAACTCTAAACTAGACAAAAATCTAAAAACCTTCTCCACGGGTCTCCACGCACGGCCTCCACGCGGGTGGGCCTGCTGACCGTCTCCCTCAACCACGAAGAGTAGCCCACACGAGGGAGACTGTTGGCTCGGGACCCCGGGTGCGCCAAACCCGTACCTACCGAAGTAGGCCCCTGGGGGTAACTGGTATCGGAGAGTTAAATGAAGGAGCTAAGCGCATATCTTTCTGAAAATTAAAAAGTAGTTTATTGCTAAAAGATTTGTATGAATTATAACAATACAAATGAATTAACCACTACATTGCAATATATGTAAATGAAAACGTGTAATTTATCACCTTTTAGAAACAGTCTTTTGTTTGGAAATTAATTGTTCGTTCACACTAGCTGTGTGTAGGACCCACTAGGAAAGGGTAGAGCCAGACTGAAAAATTCAATGCTATAACCGGGATTTGAACCATGTATCTTCAGGTCTCCGTCCAGCCGCTCTACACCATTGAGCTACCATGGCCAACGTGCCAACATGACATTGAATGGATAGAGTCAACATGAAAAATTCAATGCCATGGCTGGGATTTGAACCACGGATCTCCTGGTTCTCCGGGGAAATATACGAGTCAACTGGAGAATTTAATGTCAGGAAGGCACGTTGGCCATGGTAGCTCAAAGGTTAAGAGCGACTGGACGGAAACCAGAAGATCCATGGTTCAAATCCCGGCCATGGCATTGAATTTTTCATGTTGACGATATCCATCAAATATCTTAGCCTATAGACGGCTAGTGTGGAGAAATGATTAATTTCCATCAATTAACTAGACTAATATGACATTGAATTCTCCAACCGAGAAAAACACGAATCAGTTGAAGAATTTAATGTCATGTCGGCACGTTGGCCGTAGTAGTTCAATGGTTTAGAGCGGCTGGACGGAGACCAGAAGAACCGTGGTTCAAATCCCGGCTATGGCATTGAATTTTCCAGTCTGGCTCTACCCTTTCGTAACATTTTATTTGCATATTCGTGTTTACAAAATGGTATTTTTGTATTTTATATTTACCAAGAAATTAAATAACCGTAGTTCACAATGAATGTATCAAAATTGCTTATTAGTTTCATTCCTATTTTTAAAGCATCACCAAATATAGATTCTTAACTATGAGTAGATGTACATAATCAATAATGTACTTAACCTTCAGAAGAAAGCACTCAGGATTTTAAGACAGTCAACTTACAGCCACTGTTTATAAAATAAATGACTGCTAAATTTCTAGACCTACTTGATGCCTAGTAGTTTAGTACACATGCATATATACGCATTTGGTAGTACCGACCTTTTCCTTGGTTATCTTTGGTGATCATGAACGGAAAGGAAGTACGTGGATATCTTGACATCTTATTAATACTCTTCTCAAGTCTACTTTAAACGTTTATTTTGTAGTTATATCGTTGGTATTGTTTTATCTCTAGCTATTACATATAACTAAAGTAATTATTACCCTTAATGACCACTATTTATTCAATTGCTACTTCATTATCCCAGTAATAAATCACGTTTAATATTTGCACATTTCAAATAACACTTAATGTATGCCCATGTTTGAATTCTTTAACAGTTTAATTCAGTGAGTGCTTGGAAAGACATGGTAACTACTATGCCATCAGAACAGAAAAGGCTCAAATATTGCAAGCATCAATAAAGCAAATCACTTGTGTATTCTAACATATTGTGACTTTGTGGGTTCGTAGAACTTAAAGCCCGAGTTGCAGAAATTAAAAGTCTCCTTTATTTCCGTAGAGATACCAGGGGCGGTTCCTCCATAAGGTTGCAGGTTTGCGCTACACCCACTGATTCTGAATATACAACAGGTGCATTTTGCACATTAAAGCTGTACTTGTTGCATTGTTTTATATACAAACATGTTTCAATTACGCTTATCGTCTGTAGCTGCCCATGACCGCAGAAGTCGAAATAAACAGTGATTAGCTGTAGGAGGCGCAGGTTTGCGGCGAAGAGTTAACCTAAGATTTCGCACAAATGTAGGCTCTCTGAGGGGGCTGCGGGAAGGTGAAGAGATGGCAGTGGCTTCTTAAACATTGCTTAAATGGAGGTTTATAAACCTAGCTCCTCCTGCTCTTAGCAACGACTATAACGTGACCTTCAGGCTTAGCTTCTGTGTGTTCTGCTTTTCGAACACAGGGAGAATTTAATTAAATGCATGGAGGTTATTGAGAAGAGAGCTCTGTTAAACAACCACGCCACACTTGTTCAGGCTTCTGGGTTTATGGCAACTTTCAAAGATTATTATTTTGTATTCTGGCTGTCTTTCTTCTACAAGATCATGCCACATGTGGACATTTTGTACAATAAGCTGCAGAAACGAGACTGCAATGCAACATTTGCCATCGCCCAGCTAAACGCATTTAAAAGAGAAGTGCAAAAGGTAAGAAATAGCGTGGATATCGAGGAACACGAAGAAACTGCAATTAAGAGGAGAAGAATAGAAGATCATGATGTGAAAAGAAGAGAATCTATGAAATATGTGACATTCTTAGAGAAGCAAAGGACAGATTTAGCTTCACGGGGCATCTGGTAGCCTCAACTTTGTTTCATCAAGAAAATTTCTAAGACATTTCCAGGGGATTCCCTTAGAGAAACAATAAGGTTCTATCCTTTTATCATTGGAACAAAAATTCGTAGAAAACTGACTGTAATTTACAGTCGAGAGGAATTTTGTGGAATGTCCGGCGCTTTGTGCTTGATGGACTTCATTAAGGAAAACAATTTATGTGCTACATTCAGCGAATATGTCAAACTCCTCCGAGTACTGTTAACTATGTCAATGTATACCGCTGAAGCAGAACGCTGCTTCTCAACTTTAAAAAGAATAAAAACTTTCCTCAGGAACACAATGTCACAGGACCGATTGTCAGCATTAGCAATGCTTTCAATTGAGAGAGAGTTTGTTATGAAGTTTAGCGACTTCAACGCAAAAGTTATGGATAGATTCGCCAGGTCTAAGGAGAGTAGATCAGAGAATCTGTATAAATAGGTGAGTCATTACTACTCTCTATTTTATTTTTCATTTGTGCACCACCATTAATTTAACCCACCAGCCGCCAATGAGACATACACTGTTCAATTCTCACGTAACAACATTACATCACATAATAACACAATCTTCCAAGGTCGATGACAATAACAAACCGTGACAGCTGATTACATTAGCTCTCGTTACAACACTCTTGTTACACAACTGTTTTTTCAACAACACTCTCAGCTGTTCTCTGCTTACTCGGTTTACAACTAACTTTGCGAGCTGTCACGGCCTTAAATACCTAATTCGTAATTCTAGATTGTTCTAAAATAAACCAGAACCCGAACAATCTCTATCAGTCCAGAAATTTCCAGAGGAATAAAGAAATCAATTATTCTATCACATTCTAGAAGCGTAACTTAATCTATGCCGGCAAGTCCTTTACCTCAGTTATCTCTGCCTGCCGCGCTAGTTTACAATAGCCGCGCTGTCATTAACTGCTTAGCAAGGCTCATTATTACCTTCTTCTTCTTCTTCTTCTTCTTCTTCTTCTTCTTCTTCTTCTTCTTCTTCTTCTTCTTCTTCTTCTTCTTGTACCTCAAGGCTTTGGATTGTTTAACCCGTTCCGGCTACAAATTGGTCTGCCCATCTTTTCTTCGGTCTTCCCTAGTTTCTTCTTCCTATAGGTTTATAGTTTACGGCTATTTTTGGTATTCTGTTATTATTCATCTTCTGAACATGTTCTTTCCATTGATTTCTATTTCTTTCAATAGTATGGTTTATTTCTTCTACTTTTAATTCTGTCCTAATATCCTGACTACGTTTTTATCAATTTTGGTATATCCAGCTATTGCTCTTATGAATTTCATTTCTGATGACTGTATTCTCGTACTATTTCTTTTTGTCAGTGTCCATGTTTGATCAGAGTTGGTATTGCCATTGATTTATATAGCTTTATTATAGATTCCTTTCTTGCTTTAATTTTTAATGTTCTTTTTATTGTGCCTGTTATATAGTTAAATTTATTTGTTTTCTCTATTATATCAGCTTCCCCTTGGTACGAGACATCACATCCTAAATACTTAAAGTGATATTTCTGCTCAATTATTGTGTTATCTAACACTATTTTTGATCTTACTGGATTAATTCCTTTAAATGCCATGGTTTTGGATTTATTTGCTGATATTTTCATTCCATATTCTGTAGCAATTTTATCTAGTCTATACAGCATTTTCTGCAGGTCATCTTCATTTGTGGCCATTATTATTTGATCAGCTGCATACAACATAGTTTTCAATTTAGCTCCTGATACATTAATTCCTCCATTGACTTTATTCGACCAAATCCTGACTATTTCGTTAACATACAAATTAAAACGTGTGGTTGATAAAGGACAACCTTGTCTTACGCCACCATTAACTATTACTGGTGCTCTTTTATTTATTTTTGTACCAATGTACATACTTTTTATAACTTCAATTAGTTGTAAAGGTATGCCTATATTATTTAAAATTTTCCACAGTATCATTCGTGATACTTTGTCAAAAGCTTTATAATGGTCAATAAATAGTAAGTGCGTCTCTAAATTTTGTTCTCGTCGTTTTTCTATTATTTGTTTAAGAGTAAAAGCATTGTCAATGGTGTTTCTTCCTTTTCTAAAACCAATGTGTTCTTCTAGGAGTATCGCATCTGTTATTCTGTTTAACCGAGTACTTATTATTTTGGCATATATTTTGTAGGCAGCACACAATAAACTAGTCCCTCTATATTTTTCAGGTCTTGTTCTTTCCCCTCTCTTAAATAATGATATCACTTTAGCTATCTTCCATTCTTGCGGTATTTCTTTTGTTTCCGAACACTCGTTATATAGATACAGTAATCTGTCATGTAATTCTTTAGGAGCATATTTAATTAATTTTAAAGTAATATTATCTATTCCGCAGGGTTTCCTGTTTCTGCTTTTAGCTATACTTTCCATTAATTCTTCTACTTCTAACCGGTCTACTTCTGCTCTGTATAATTTATCTATTTTCCAATTTTTTTTTATCTCCTGGTTTCCAGAAATTTTTATAATATTCCTCTAATTCTTCATCTTTAATGGTTTTTATATTTGCTTTGTCTTTGAATTAGGTTTCTAGGCTCATTATTACCATGAAACTTTATCCGTCGACTGTTTTCTTAATTGTGCCGAAATTTTTATATTTGTTGCCGTGACACTATACATAAATCAAATTGCAATGCAATCTTCTTATATAGATCATATTCATAGTCTCCTCTTTTAAAGTACCATGCGTGCTTAATGTCGTTATAACAAACTATAATTCCATGTTTCCAAACAACTGTCATAGCATTGCATACTTTGTACATTTTCACATAAATTTCCTTAAGGCATCTAGTTAAGAAAAGAGGAGAAATGGTACTGGCAAGGAAGAGAAATTGAAGTGGTCAATACATTTAATTACCTAGGAGTACGATTAAGCATTAAGGGGGGTGGGCAGCGGCGAAAGGTAAACTTGCATTAAAAGCTATTAAATCATGCCTAGATAAATTACCAGGAATGCAAATAAAACAGCTGAAGAGAATTTACACAGTCCTAGTAGAAGCAAAAATGCTATATGGGGTAGAGATATAGGGTTTTGAGGACGGGGGTGCAAATATGAATGCGATACATAGAAACTATTGTAAACAAGTTTTGGGCTTACCACGAGCTTCACCAAATGGAGTGGCGCAAGCAGAATTGGGAAGTCTGAGAACTAGAAGGGTAATGGTGCAAAGGGTGTTAAAATATTGGGAGAGAATTAGGCGTTTTGATGAGCAGAATACTGTCGCCAGGCCATTGTTTTTTGGAGGCGGCGTGGGCAACAAGATCAAAGAGACGGCAAGGCAGTGCGGAGATAAAAGCTCGCCGAAATGGTGGACGGGAGGAGACGGTTTTTCCAGAGTTCGCCTTTGTTCTAGCCGTGTCTGGATTGTTTGAGAAATTTCTGGTGTGTTAGTAATGTATAAGAAGGCAGCCCGCCCGCCAAAGAGAGTCAGTCGGTAATTGCGGGTAAATGTTGTATTGTGTATGTGTACGAAGCGTATTTCTATGGAAATAAAGTGCAATTTTTGGTGTTTCTAGCATGGACTTTTAATTTCACAAACCCACAAAGCCAAAATATTTTGCGCCAATGCTTTACAGTACAGGAAAGACTAAATCAGAAATATTTATGGCTGAATAGGATAAAGGAAATGATATTTAGTAGGGTTTGGTGTCATGTGGGAAAACAGGGAATTCTTTCAAAGGCGATTTGGGAAATAACTTAGGTGAAAAACGGAAAATATTGAAAGGCAGAAAATGTTAGGAAGCTTCAACTTGAAAAGCTCATTGGAAATTTATAGAGAGATGAAAGTGATGTGGAACAGGGAAAAATACATTGATACTTGTGATAAAGAAGGAAGAGACGGCTTTGCATGGGACAGAACAAGGGTGGTAAAACTGAAGGATTTGGGAAGAGGGGGCATTTGCTTTTAGAATGTGAAGAAACTAGCTTGCTTAGGAAGAAGATAGGTAAAAAGCAATGGGCAAGGCTACCAAGAGAAATTCGAAAACTTTAATTGAAATTGGGAACTTTTGGGGCAAAGTAATAGCCAAATGGTTGAGGAAGATAAGTAAATATGACGAAAATGAAGATAGAGTTATTTTATATAAGTTGCCAATAGAAACCATTAGCTCGACAAGCCCGCATTGGTAGTGTAGGGGTTGCGTGTCTGCCTCACGTTGAGGAGTCTTTTTTTTTTTTTTTTTTTGTAATTTACATCCTCCAACGTTGTCATATCGGACGATGAATGGAATGGATTACATGATGCTCAAATATCCCGGGGTCCATTGAGCTTAGAGTTACCTGACATTCGTCTTATAGGATAAAGGAAAACCCCGGATAAACCTTATACAGGTAACTCACCCTGACCGAGATTCGAACTCGGGACCTCTTGAACGTGAGGCAGACACGCTACCACCACGCTACCGAGGCGGGCGTTCAGGAGGTCCCGAGTTCGAATCTCGGTCAGGTTGAGTTACCTGGATAAGGTTTTTTCGAAGTTTTCCCTTATCCTGAAAGACGAATTTCGGGTAACTCTAAGCTCCATGGACGCCGGACTCATTGAAGCATCATATTACCCATTTCTTTCATTGTCCGATATGACTAAATGTTGGAGGACGTAACTTACAAAGAAATAGAAATAAAAAAATAAAAAAGTAAAATAAAATAAAATTTGCTTGACAGCCTCAGAGTTTGAGTCTATTGGGCATAAGTATGTAACTGTATAATAATTTGTAATTGAAATGGAAATAAAGGTTACTTACTAGATTCCCTTAAAGCAACACGACATTACAACGAATGTATTTCATTTTGGTCCTGGATCGAAGTATATGACCTAGTTTTCTTTAAATTTATTTTATTTTTTATTATATTTCTTTATTTTTTAATCCATAGTTAAATTATTAGCTCGTTTCTGTGGTCACCCAGCTAATTTTTCTATGGGGAAACTGTATAATAGTGGGTAGACTCGTCCAAGTGTAACCATCAGATATCTCACAGGCAGAGCAAAGTGCATACGAGGCACCTGTTAATTGGTAACGGTTAGAGAAAGTCATGATTCATGTGATTGTATGCTGTTAAACAGGCTATGCAGTATATTTTGTAAAAGAGACTCCCACGAAGTGAACCAGTGACATTTGTACAAAGCAGTGACATCAATTCAAAATTCTTACAACAATGCTCTCCCTTTTAGCCTTTAATATTTACTTCATAAAATATTGCAGAAGGCAAACATTCTTCACTCCCATAAAATGTCACTGACCGGCAGGAATACTTTAATAAGTTTCCTGCAGTGAATTGCTTTTTGTGTATGTCATTTGCTTTCTTTTCTTATAGTTTCTTTGGAGAACGCTGAGTTTTACTTACACTACAAGCTTCCGTGTCAAAAGAAGGCAACAGTTCAAGAAATCAAATTAATATTTCAAACGTGCACACATATTTGCGTTAGCAAATTCTTTCACATTACATGGATATATTTTTGTAATTCGTTTAAAACTCATCCTTACTAATAACAAACATAACACTATAATAATAACTGTTATCAAAAAAATGACTCGTGAATGTCCACAAGGTTTAATTTGTAGCCTAGTTTTTTGTGTTCTAATATATGATGATTTAATAACACAACGATCACCATAAAATTTCCAGTTATACGCATATGCTGATGCTCTTATTACTTATTAAGTCTACTACCTTTCAGAAGTTACAGACGACAGCCAATGAAGCCCTCCATATCATTCATTTCTGGGGTGTAACTAACAAATTGAGCTTTAATGCCAAGTGGCTATGCTAGCCACTAAGAAAAGAAATTTGGAAGAATTATCTCTTTACATGAATAATAGAAAGATTAAATTAGTTGATAATTTGAAGTATCTAGGAGTTATTATAGACAGACGTCTGACGTTCCGAAATCAACTTGATTATATGGCCAGGAAGGCTAGTAAACTTCTTACCGCACTGACTGCTTTAACACGACCAACATGGGGCCTAAACTCTTCTTTATTGAAGTTAATTTATAAAGGAGCGGTTCAGCCTATGGTTCACTATCGTGCAGGAGCATTGCAAAGTATTTTTCAGAATAGATGATAACAAACTAAATTATTACAGATACAGCTTGGATACATCTTAAGAATCATCGGAGGATACCGCACCATCCCCACTTCATCAGCGCTCATTATTGCTAATATTGAACCCATTTTTCTTACTGGTGTATATAAGCAAATATCAACAGCATTAGAAATGGCAGAGCCTTGCCACAACATAGTTCACAACTGCAACTTGAACAACCAGTTAAACAAGCTTCTCTGGTGTCTCTAGTCTCCTTGAAGATTGTGCAGCAGAATATCACCAGTACTCCATTTACACAGATGGCTCTTGGATAGCTGAAGGGCTCAGTAAAAATGCTAAAGTAGGATCTGCGTTTGAGGTATTCTCTCGCTTCATAGAATGCCATTCTTACATGTTCAGACTTGCCAAGGAGTGTTCAGTATCTCAAGATGAATTATTAGCAATCCGTGAAGCAGTGAAATGGTGCAACAACTTACAATGTACCGCTCGCCTTTACAGTGACTTACAAGCAGCAATTGCAGCTTTGAAAGATACGAGAAACAAAAGCTGAAATAAGGAGTCAATTATTATGTAGTTCTCATCTGTGTATTAAATGGGTCAGAGGACACGTAGGGATTACCGGAAATGAACGTGCAGATGAGCTTCCACAGAGAACTGCGACTTCAAATCTTCCAGAGACATACACTCTGTGCCCTATTTCTTATGTGAGGCAAACATTAAAGGAGAATATCATCAGCGACTGGAATGAATACTGCTTAAAAAGTGATTGTGGTGCTTTGACTAAGGATTTATATTTCCCAACAGTTTCTGACAGACATAAATGTAAATTCGTTAAACCTAAATATGTTCTCACTCAATTCTTAACTGGACATGACAAATTTTCAGCTCACTTATTTCCATTCAAAATCAATTCCACATCTGATTGTATTTGTGGAAATCATCTTAAAGGTGTCCCTCACATTTTATTTGATTACCCGTTTTTCTGTTTTGAAGGTTACAAACTTGAATTATTGCTTCAATCCTTAGGTTACACTTTCTCAAAACCACTTACTTATATTCTGATGAATTACAAAACTTATCAATATTTCATGGCTTTCTGAAACAAATCATTTCTTAAGCTAAATGATTCATCTTGATGTTTGTTTGTCAGCTGGATATTGAATTTGTTATGTTTTTCTAAAGTGAATTGTATTCATAAATTTTTAAACTATATTCCTGATATACCTTTGGGTAAAATAGGAATACAAAATTGGATAATAAATAAATAAATAAAAATAACATGAGTGAAAGTGTTAGAAGCGTTTTTTACTGCATAATCCTACTATCGTCACCAACACGCTTTGTTACCCCTATTGATGAAGTAAAACGCTTTATTATTTCATTTGCTGAAACTTTGTGTATACAAAATTGAAAGGTGGATGCGCCTCAGTACTCAACATGATCTCCAATGCCCATTTTAAATGGTGCTGTAATTTATCCCATGTCTTTGAGATAAAGACAGGCGATTGCTTAAAAAGGTGAGTAGCAATATACTCCGAAATCAACAATGTCCCTGGATTCCTGTGCAAAGACAACCTTGAAGCTGATATTGCATACATGGACTGCATTCCCATGGCCTCCGAATGCTTCGCGTGGAGAGGTCGTCCATCTGCCCTTATCCTGCATGGCAGCTCAATCGTGCGCGGTTCGATCTCGCTCTTTCAAGCAACTCTGGACTCGCTACTCCACATTCGGTGTTCCAACAACTTTTTGCCGAACTATTGGGCCGTTACCCTAACTATGTTCCGGTCTTTACAGACGGTTCTCAGTTAGGTAGCACTACGGGTTGCGCGTTCTTCATTAACGGTGAGGCTCATAAATATCGCCTTCTGGACTCCACTTCAGTTTTCTCCGCAGAGCTGTACGCCATCTTCTATTTGCTCCTTTTTATTTGCAAGTTAGCTCCTCGCTCTTTTATTGTTTGCACTGACTCTCTGAGTGCTCTTCAGGCCTTGCAACAGCACACAGCCGCTCACACCCTTGTTTTAAAAATACAGGCCCAGATCTCGCAAATGCTCAGTCGCGGATACAATTTTGTTTTTACTTGAACCCCAGGCCATGTGGGGATTTCCGGGAACGAGGAGGCGGACGCGGCTGCTAAGTCCGCTTGCCGTTTGCCCAGGAGTTTAACAACTACTGTGCCATACCAGGATGGGTAACGTTTTTTCCGTCGCCAACTCCTATCTGCTTGGCAGCAATCCTGGACAGCTTTGGAAGGCACACAACTCCGGGCAATAAAGGAGAGCGTACAACCCTGGCCAACTTCCTGCAGGGATAACCGGCGAGCCGAGATGATACTCACCCAGCTGAGAATTGGGCACACACGAGCGACTCATGGGCATTTGTTAAGAGGGGAACCGGCCCCTGTGTGTGCTCCATGTGCAGTACGCCTCACTGTGCGGCACATATTACTCGAGTGCCCACAGTACGCCCGCGTTCGCCAGTCAGTAGGCTTGGGGACTAACTTGCTGGGTGTTTTAGGGGACGACCCAGTGGCCGTGATTAAGGCACTGCTGTTTGTTGCCCAAATCGGTTTTAGTAAACAAGTCTAACTTGCATTTTATATTTATTAATTTTAGAGATTTTAAATTATTAGTCTTTAGATGGTTTTTATGTCCTTTTAACAGTTGAGTGTTTTTATTATATTTTACCTTTTTAGCTAATTTTTTATAGCTTTTAGGTTTTAGTGTTGACTTCGGGCCCAAATGACCTTGTTGTCGACGGGCCCTAAAACACCACACACTCACTCACTCATATTAGGTAAACATGGCCATCTGTAATCCAACTTATGTTAATAACCAAGCAGGCCATATAGATGATGCAACAAATGCTTAGGTTTATTGAAATCCCAAATTGTGACGTAGGGCCAATCAGAATTAAGTATTGCGGTGGCGTAGCAACAAAAACAGAAAAATAACCAATGATTTTATTCTTAAATTTTTTTCTGGCTTTAACTCTCGAAGAGGGTAGACCTGTTTTCGGAAAAAAGACTTCTTGAAACTATTAGAAGTTATTGGAGTTCATCATTTATGAAGGTTTAGTAAACGTTTAAAATATCTGTACGCCTGCGTGGTCTGGGCCAACGCCTCCAAAACCGCCCTAAAGTATCTCCAAACCCTACAAAACCTATCCCTACGCAAAATCCTGTCTGCTCCTATCCGAACAACTGCCACCATTCACCAAGACACCCACGTCCCTTACATCAACGAGGCCATCAACAAACGTGCCTCTTTCATCTGGGCGCGCATCCGACTCCATCAAAACCCCACCATACACAATATTGGGAAAGTCGAACCCAAGCACCGAAAACACACCAGAATCAAAGCATATTGAAGAAAAACAAACATAAAAAGACAACACGACTGCAAAATTATGCGCGCCCAACCCTTCCTGGCTCAGGACACGCTCCCCGGCAGAGTCCACCATCATCGGCAGCCCAGGAGTCAGCTACTCGCTGCCGCACAGCCTAACTGCGAACATTGTAAATATTGTACATAGCCAAGTCTGTACAGTGTTGTGCGTGTGATATTGGGAGGTACGTGGAATGCCCAGGGGTGCGCGCGCGTGTGTGTGTGTGTGTGCGCGCGCGCGTGCGCGCGGAAGATAAGCGCAGTGTAAATATGTAAATATAAAAACAAGAAAAAGAAAGACAGAGACAAATAACGAGATAAAACTGGTTCTCAGCGGCCTCAGAACAGGTCGCCGTATAGGCTTTAGAAGAACCCCAAAGACAATAAAAAAAAACCATACCCAGAATGATAAACCCATGTAAATTTAGAGCCTGTACGCCGGGTCCAATGTACCGGCACCAGGCAAATAAGTTACAAATAAGAAAGCGTTAAGCCTTAATATATACATCGAATATGCGACGCTACGATAAATAATTTAAGTAAAAAAAAAACCCGCTGCATCATTTATAAATAAAAGGAGAAAATTAAAAATATATTAAAGGGCTATATACATCAGTGGAAAAAGTCGCATGTAAAGAAGAAAATGGTGTCAAGAGATATAATTCCAAGTAAAGTGAAACTGTATTAATTATTTTATTCCATAGTTGTCTAAAAGTGAAATCCCTTTTTTATCGATACCATAACTGAGAAGTTCCACATATCATCACTCGCCGCAGCTGCAAGAGAGAGGTTTTATAGAAATCTTCGAGAACTACATCATCACGGCTTTTAGACGAAAGATTCATCGCTTCTACATCAAGGTAAGGTTTGGCTTCTACAAGCATCGCCACACCGAGGGAGCGCGAAACTTTTTCGCGTGTGGGGCGCAGACCTCACGAAGGGGCGAATCCTTCTTCAGATATGTCACCGCATCGTGTGATATAAATCCAACCCACAAGGAGGGGAACCGCTCTAGCGTGCTTAACAAAATTTCACATGAAGAAGACGAGGAATGGGATAGAATGAGTTAGAGGACCAAGCAGTCGCTCCACCATGATCACACTAAACTCCATCTTGCTAGAAAGCAGTACTCATACTGTTGTATTATTTAAGTTGTTACAAAAACTACTATGACATACTCAGATAAGATTCATAGCACATGGTGTTCATCGCAAAGAAAGATGTTCCATACATTGAAATTCTATCCAAGGCATTCATTTTTTAAGCTTCTAGCACATAAGTAAATTTTTTATTACCCAAATAATGCAAATGTGCTCATTTACGCTCCCGATGACCTAAAAAATACCTTCGACTCTAAATTACTTTTCTTTTCCTCTTCTCTTCATCGGGACATTATGGATGCAAAACTGAAACTAGCATTACGTTACACATCAAGTAAGACTTTAAAACGCTGTAAACGAAATGTTAATGGGTACAGTTTCAGTTACTTTCAAACAATAAACTCACAAGATATGTATGGTACCTTCATCTTTGCCGATAATGATCTCAGACGTATCGTAACGTACTTCAGATAGCTTCAATATTAAGTTTTACTCTTGTGGTTTGCTTACCACCTCCTGTCTTTTTAACACAAAATCTATTTTGCAGTCAAAATTCCTTTTAATACTCTTAACTCTGTGGCCACTTTTGATTTTATTAGATTAAAATGGTAGATTTTGTTTGCCTTTTGAGGTTATACATTGTTCATTGCATATATGAAAATTTTCATATTACACACACAAACACACACACAAACACACACACACACACACACACACACACACACACACACACACACACACACACACCAGGGTTGTATAACAAGGAATGATTATAATTTAGGAATGACTATAATTTCGCACGAAAATTCAACCTTACTATGTTCTGTTAACTTAATGTGAAACTTAACCGCCGTAGTAGTTTCATTGTTGGTACTCCTGGTTCCAGCCTCTGAGAACCAGGGAAGTTCAGGCATGTTTAGTATCGCCTACCGCTGTAATGGAGGTAACACGCGAGGAACAATATGCGGCTTTGAAATTCAGCTTTCGTCTCAACAAATCTTCAATTGAGGCCTATACAATATTACAGGAGACCTATGGAGAATCTGTTCTTCCCTACAGCACAGCTCAAAGGTGGTTTAAAATATATAAAGAGGGAAGACCATCACAACCAATTTCAAAGGAAGGTGAACCCGGTGCTCCAGTTTCTGCTCTTACGGAAGAAAACATCAACACTGCTGCTGCCATTGTGAGAGGATAGACGAAATACCTTAAGATCACTTTCTGAAATACTGAACATTTCATTGGGTACCACCAACACGTTTGAGACAGAAACATTACACATGAGACGTGTTTGTGCGCGATGGGTTCCAAGACTGTTGATTCCCGAACAAAAGGACATTCGCATGCAGGTGTGCATACGGTTAAAGTTGATGTTAGAGATGTTTAATCACTGCTGATGAAACATGGCTACATCATATTGATTCTGAGAGCAAACCGCAAAGTGGTTACTTCTGCTGGGAAAGTTATGGTCATCTCATTGTTTGATATTCGTGGAATGGTTTATCAGCATGTTGTACCTGCACACACATCAGTAACTGGACAGTAGTATAGAGATATCCTGGAAACATTGCAAGTCCATATCAGGCACAGAAGACCACATTTTCGTGAAGCAGGCCGGATGCTGCACCACGATAATGCGCGGCCACATACTGCCAATGTTGTTGCTGAATATCTTGCAAAAATCAACGTGAAGTGCATCCCTCACCCTCCCTATAGTCCGGATTTAGCCCCATGTAACCTTTTTCTATTCCCTAACTCGAAGAAACGCCTTCGTGGGAGGTATTATCCGTCATCAGAAGCAGTGGTGAAGGCTGCGGAGGCGATTTTGAAGGATATCTCTAAAAATGGTTACCAGCATGTCTTTGAAGACTGACACAAACGCTGGAACAAGTGCATCGCATTCAGGGGAGACTATTTTGAGGACAGCCATCAAAATTATGAGGATGAGCAAAGGTATGTTGTCAAAAAAAAAAAAAAAAATTGTGGTCATCCTTTATTGAGCAGACCTCATAATTATATTGCGTTTTATAGTAGCTTTAATTTTATTTATATCCAAACGAATCTCTCTGAATAGTTTTTGTCGCCTTCACTAAATTCAACGGAATGACAGCTGTTTATTCAATTATATAATTATTCTTGCTTTAAGAGAATACTCTAATGATTACAATTAAGGGCTGCCCCACTCATTAAAGCTTTTTTGATCTGCATTTCATCTGATATGTTGACGAAACATATTAAGGGGAAATTTACCTAAATTTAGGTATGTTTACTATTGGTTAGCATGACGAAATGTTATATACTATTGCAGAAAGTCTCTAAATTAAGTAAAGGTTAAATTTTACTCGTGTTAATACTGTAAGGTTTAGGAATGACGTATAACGTCGTGAAAGAGAACCTAACCACTGGTTTTGGGAGATAAATGCTTCTGAAGAAGTGAATGTGGAGATGTCGACAGAAAAAAATGACGTCCGGTCAGTAACTTCATATAAGCAGTTAGTCTATCTACCAGATGTCAGCGTTCCCATCTATATGTGTGCCAGAAAAACCAGTTAACAGCAGCCTGAATATATTTATGATGTGCATTAGAAGCAACACGTTTTATAATGAGCAATTGTAAACCGATAAAAAGTAGACAGATATTTGTGCTTGCTCTCCAATATGTTGCAGCTGACAGCGACCATGCAATTAAACTCCTTTTTTTCTTTTGTCTCTTTTTCCTGTTTCAGAGTGGCCAAATGGAATGGCAACAAATGAAGAATTGGTAACTTTTTATTTACTTCTAAAAGTTTTAGGGAACAAAATGACGATCAATCAGGAATCTCTGCCTAAACGTTATAACTTGGTGATTCTTTCATCTTCGATTCTGATTTTAACATGGCCTTGGCTTAAACATAAGCATGATAAGCAGTGGAAGTGGTGTGACCTACAGGGAGTTATTAAAAAATTGATTGACACAACGATATTTCGTAATATACGAGGGCTGTTCAATAAAAACGATCCCAATTTTTTACGGTCATAATTGTTTGCACTAAAATTCAGTGTTATAATATTCTGTTAGCTTAATGTGAAACAAACACGCTGTAGTAGTTTCATTGTTGGTATTCCTGGTTCCCGCCTGTGAGAACCAGGCAAGTTCAGACATGTTCAGTATCGCCTACCGCTGTAATGGAGGTAACATGCAGTTAAAGTTGATGTTAGAGGAAGATCCGGAGTTTCTTTCAAACGTAATCACTGCTAAAGAAACTTGGCTACATCATTTTGATCCTGAGAGCAAACAGCAAAGCTGAGTGTGGAAATCTCCTTCATCACCAACCTCAAGAAAAGCAAAAGGGGTTGCTTCTGCTGGGAAAGTTATGGTCATCTCATTCTTTGATATTCATGGAATGGTTTACCAGCATGTTGTACCTGCACACATATCAGTAACTGGACAATACTACAGAGATGTCCTGAATACATTGCAGGTCCGTATCAGGCGCAAATGACCACATTTCCATGAAGTAGGCTGGATGTTACACCACGATAGTGCGCGGCCGCATATTGTCAATGTTGTTGCTGAATATCTTGCAAAGGTCCACGTGAAGTGCATCCCGCACCCTCCCTATAGTCCAGACTAACCCCATATGACTTCTTTCTATTCCCTAACTTGAAGAAAAGCCCTCGTGCGAGGCACTATCCATCATCGAAAGTGGTAATGAAGGCTGAGGAGGCGATTTTGAAGTATGTCTCAAAAAATGGTTTCCAGAATGTCTTTGAAGACTGGTAGAAATGCTAGGATAAGTGCATCACATTCAGGGGAGACCATTTTAAGAAGGACCAGCAAAATTATGGGAATGATTAATGGTACGTTGTCAAAAAAATTGTGATTATTCTTTATTGAATAGTAGTATGGTTCTGCACACTTGGTAGGTCGTATTGGATCCCACCGACCACATACTGGTTTCTTATAGGTTCCTCCTGGTCACTTAGTTGAATACTGTGATGCTCATCCTCTTATGCCCACCACGGTATCGTAGATGGTAGCGTGTCTGCCTCACATTTCAGAGGTCCCGTGTTCGAATCTGGGTCTGCTTGTGATAACTGGATAAGGTTTTCCGGGGGTTTCTCTTATCCTCAAATACGAATGTCGGGTAACTCTATGTTCTATGGACCCTTGGCTCATTTGAGCATCATTTCACCTGTTTCATTCACGGTCCGACATCACTTGACGACGTTGGAGGACATAAATTACAAAATACAAAACAAAAAAATCATCCTCCTATCACGAATTTGCTGCCTCTCATTTTATGCTTGCATCTCCTTTTTTGCTCCAAAGGTAGAATAATCAGGCGGCGATGTGCTGCGGGTGGCGGAGAGCGATGGCTTGCACTTTATAAAGATTCTTTTCCCAAATTCGCTGCACAGCCGGACCGGTATCGGCATCCTCTCCCATGTTGAAGCCACTTGGGGTGGCAGGGTGTGGCTTCGGAAAAATTCTATCTGGAATCTTTTGGGACCCGTCCATGCTTTGGGAGGGAATAAGTGGATAAAAGTGTCGGGGTCCCGCGGAAGTATTCCCGTGAGTATCGGTATTAGGATGCAGGCACCTAATGGGCACGTGCTTTTGGTGGTTATGTTAGAGGGTCCAACCATGACCAGAGGCCCTGGATGGATCGCCTGGATTAGAAGGAGGGATTGGTAGATTGGAGGCGTTTATTTGTTTTTGGGTCACTGTGCACCGTTGGTGCTTAACTTAAGCGGCGGCTGTGGCGCGTCGGTTTCTCTGTGGTGTCAGTAAAGCGGCATACAGTGGTCGTCAGATGGTCAACACGTGCGAATACTTCAGGAAAGTATTCGCGCAGGGTGTCGGGGTGTGTAGGAGCAGCTGCAATCTGGATCTCACACAGCTTGTGATTGAGTCGGTCTATATGTGTCCTAGTCTGTGAGTGAGAGCGGCTGATGTGGTCCTGTAAGTCGTTAATCTTCTGGCTGATGGTGTCCTGTATATTCTCTTGCAGTTGCTTGTCTAGGAAAGAGGTGGCCACGCCATGGCTCAGTGGTTAAACCGCTTGGCTCTCACCAAGGCGGCCCGGGTTCGATCCCAGGCGACCGCAAAGTTAGTTTTGTGGTGGACAACACGATGTTTGGGTGGGTTTTCTCCGGGACCTCCGGTTTCCCCCGCCATCTCATTCCACCGGTGCTCCATATTCATCTCATGTATCATCAGTGTCATCGCCTGCGGTGCCTTATCTAGTAAAAGCGGGCGTTAAACACTACACATTTCATTTTTTAGGAAAGAGGTAGTATTTGAAGGCTTTCTGAAGGAGGAGGTAGCTTGCTCCTGGTGAGAGGTAAGACTATCAGTCGTTTGTTGTTGTGAGGTCACGAGTTTGTCTTTGATTTCAGTCACTCCGGCGTAAGTGGCGTCGTGTCTTGCGTTAGTAGCGGCGAGTGAGTCCTCCAGGTTTCCCAGGTGAAGACCAACGTTCAGAACTTCAAAGTGAAGGTCCTGAATGTCGGCGCTGGTAGTCCCTTGGTAGGCTGTGGCGGGTCCGGTTGCAAGGTGCTCCTCTATGGAGTGAAGCCGGTTGTTGACTGTCGGAATTTCTTCCTTAAGACAGTTCAGTGCTGATTTCAAGTTGGCAACACCCCTGGAGTGAGCTGGTGGTGGAGTGATGTGGTCGGAGTCCTGGCGAAGGCGGGCAGGGCACTGCGCCTGTCCTGTAAAGTGGCCGTAGCCATTGCAGGTGGCGCAGTACCGGTGGCGGCGGCGGAGATCGTCCTGCTGGCATTTCCCGGAGAGTGTCGGGGCACCACAGTAGTGGCACCGTGGTGTTGCAGTGCAACTGGCAGCGTCGTGTCCATACCCGCAGCATCTGCGACAGGGTACTGGGCGCTCTGGGCGGCTGGCCTCGATTTTTAGACACTGCTCTAATAAGGGCAGGCCCATCCTCAACTCCGCGTTAGAGTCGGCTTCGCTAGTTAGCTGCAGGTGGACCATGGGAGTCGTGTGGCCTCGGATGGTGATGCGGCTGGCCCGCAGGGCAGAGGGCCACTGCTGTTGGGCTGCGGTGAGTATAAACCTGCATGGCAGGTCGCGAGGCACGTCTGTGACGATTACAGTCCCAGTCCTTGTCGGCTGAACGGGTTCGGCGGCTGAAGATGTGGTCCTCGGAGCCGTGGCTGTAACTGCGGCGTAGCTTGGAGCTGGAGGAGCCTCTGCGGCAGATGTTTGTGTTGAGCTTGAGGTGACTAATGGGTGAATCGTCGTCGGTTGGTGCTGTGCGAATGCATCGGTGGTGTGGGAGAACTCCTTGGAGAGGGGTAGGCCCAGAATCGACCAGTCGAACCATCGTGCGACTCCTCCTCGTCTGCCGATACGGGCAGCGAGGCTCTCATCCCTTCCTCCGGGGGTCGGGGACCCACAGAGGGCTATAAGGGCATACGGTCTTCCTCCACACCGTTGCTGCCATATCACGTTAGAAAATCTAAAATTGCAAACAATTTCTAGGAATTTAAGTTAATTGACGGAAATTAATCATTTCTACACACTAGCCGTATATAAGCTAAGGCCTTTGATAGAGTCAACATGAAAAATTCAAAGCCAGGCCCGGGATTTGAACCACGGATCTCCTGGTTTCCGTCCAGTCGCTCTCATGGCGAACCTGCCGTGCTGACATTAAATTTTCCAACTGACTCGTATATTTTTCCGGTAGACCAGTAGGGGCTCTCGCATCCGTATACGCCGTTTTTGGCGACTTACTATCGTACTTAATCTATGTGCTACTCCCACGGTTTAATAATTTGGCTACAGTTAATGGAACAGCAATAGCAGGAATCCACAGTCTACTTACAGTAAATGTCTGTACACCTCTATCGCCATTGGCATCTGCCCGAACACTACCATGCTCAACATCTGCAGGTTATAAAGCAAACTCCTGATCAAATTTCTAAGGTACCGTATTACAAACCTATTTGATTTTATGCCAGTATGAAGTCTGCCTTTATAGTGGATCCAACAGAACACAGTTAATAGAAACAGAAGAGCCCAGCTTTGATAATGGAGCACTCGTTTGCCACACAGCCAAAAATTAATAGAAAGACTGACGGAACATAATACAGGATTTATATAAATGAATAACGGGGTTTTAACACTTTATAACATATATTACATTCAACTTACAGTTATAAATGATTTTTCAAATGAAAAAGCGACTCAGTTTTACCCAGAAACTTATAAATGTTCAATGTGACTACCCTTTGCCACAAGGCATACATCAAGTCGGGATCTCCTACATTCTCACGGCCTCCGAATGCCTCACGTGGAGAGGTCGTCCATCAGCCCTTATCCTGTTTGGCAGCTCAATCGTGCGCGGTTCGATCTCGCTCTTTCCACCAACTCGAGACTAGCTACCCCACATTCGGTATTTCAACAACTTTTTGCCGAACTACTGGACCGTTACCCTAATTATGTTCCGGGTTTTACAGATGGTTCCCAGTTAGGTAGCACTACGGGTTGCGCATTCGTCATTAACGGCGAGGCTCATAAATTTCGCCTTCTGGAATTCACCTCTGTTTTTCCTGCAGAATTGTATGCCATCCTCTAACTGCTCCTTTGAAAGTTAGTTCCTGGCAATTTTATCGGTTGCACTGACTCTCTAAGCCCTCTTCAGGCCTTGCAACAGCACATTGCGGCTCACACGCTCGTTTTAAAAATTCAGGCCTTGATCTCGCAAATGCTTAGTCGCGGATACCATTTTGTTTTTACCTGGACCCCAGGCCATGTGGGGATTTCCGGGAACGAGGAGGCGGACGCGGCTGCTAAGTCCGCTTGCCGTTTGCCCCGGAGTATAACAACTACGGTGCCATACCAAAATGTGCAACGTTTTTTCCGTCGCCAACTCCTATCTGCTTGGCAGCACTCCTGGACAGCTTTGGAAGGCACACAACTCCGGGCGATAAAGAAGAGCGTATAACCCTGGCTAACTTCCTGCAGGGATAACCGGCGAGCCGAGGTGATACTCACCCGGCTGAGAATTGGGCACACACGAGCGACTCATGGCCATCTGTTAAGAGGGGAACCGGCCCCTGTGTGTGCTCCGTGTGCAGTACGCCTCACTGTGCGGCATGTATTACTTGATTGCCCGCAGTACACCCGCGTTCGCCAGTTTTGGGCTTGGGGACTGACTTGCTGGGTGTTTTAGGGGACGACCGTGGTTAAGGCACTGCGGTTTGTTGCCGAAATCGGTTTTAATAAACAAGTCTGACTTGCATTTTATATTTGTTAATTTTAGAGATTTTAAATTGTTAGTCCTGGGATGGGCTTTTTTATGTACTTTTAATAGTTGAGTGTTCTTATATTATTTTACATTTTTAGCTTAATTTGTGTAGTTTTTAGAGTTGACTTCGGGCCCAAATGCCCTTTTTGTCGACGGGCCCTAAAACACCACACACTCACTCACTCACTCACTCACTCAAGTTTATAGCCGAGTTCTTCCCAAATGTTGATAAGTGTGTATTCAGTAATTGTAGCAACAGCTGCTTCAGGGAGGTCAGCTGGTAGCGGAGGCACGTACACACGATCGTCGCTGAAGCTCCAAAGTTAAAAATCAGAAGAACGAGCAAGCCCTGTCATTGGAGCCCTTGCTGTCTATCCAGCGCTCGGGTACAATGACGTTCAACCAATCGCGTACTTCGTTATGCCAGTGAGGTGGCATTTGCACCGTCTCTTGAAGAATTTCTGAGCCCCAGATGCGCACATTATGAGTAATAATAACATGTCGACTAAGTTGAACTGTCGATTCATCACTGAAGACAACACGATCCATAAAATCGTCATCGTCATGAAACAACATGTCGTTTGCGAAGTTAACACGTAATCCGTGGTCTGTCGGCTTTAGAACCTGTAATAACTGTAAACGGTAAGAACGAAGCCGTCGGCGTTTTCTTACAGCTTTCCAAACAGTCGACACAGGAACTTGTACTTCACGACTAGCCTTCCGGACTGATTTCTTTGGGCTACAAGTGAACGACTCTCTTACTCGCTCAACAGTCTCTTCACTTACTCTTGGTCGTCCCATGCTCTTCCCTTTACGAAGACAGCCGGTATCTTCAAACTGATGATACCATCTATGAATGTTATCACTAGGAGCCTCACAAGCGAACTTAATGCAGAACGCACGTTGCACAGTAACTACATATTTTGTGAACTGCAAAACACAAAACTCTTTCCGTTTACTAGTCGCCATCTCTGCTACTACCGCCGTCTAGCGGATTGCGGCAGAAACAATGCACGCACATGCGCACTGGTGCTAACAAACAAAACTGTTTGAGATGCTTTTTCATTTGACATGTCATTTATAACTGTAAGTTTAATGTAATAAAGATTACAAAGAGTTAAATCCCCGATATTTATTTATATATACCCTATATATTGTGCCTTTGTGGGTTCGTGAAATGAAAAGTCCAATTGCACCACTCAAAACTGTTCCTTATTTCCACCGACTTACAGCTGAACACTTGCAATTACACAGAATTACGTAATGCACACAATTACGATTCAGCAGTTCGTCCGTTACAGTTGCATTTGCACTCGTAATTACGTCAACTCCTCCGACGCACGTACGCAGTCCGTCCACTCATTGGACGCTCCTCACAACTCGCCAAGAACTGACCGACCTCCAGCCCGACGTGTTGCTTATATAGGGTCAGCTAGCCGATCTAGAGGGTTCTGGATTAGATGAAATATCCCGTAAGTTCGAGAACTCAGGTGGAACTGAAAGAGGCGGCACAGTCATGTTTCTCCAGC
Source organism: Mantis religiosa (assembly GCA_030765055.1). NCBI lineage: Eukaryota > Metazoa > Arthropoda > Insecta > Mantodea > Mantidae > Mantis > Mantis religiosa. The sequence continues at coordinate 23,542,125 of CM060959.1, read as the reverse complement.
CAACCCTCATTACCGCTATAAGATAAATGAGGGGGCGTGGCGAACGCCTACCGTCTCCTGCTGCCGTCTCCCCTATGGGAGGTTCCGACGTTCGAGTTACAATATATAACTAAGTATAGTCTTACAAAAGTGTTCAACGACATCTATTTTCCGAGGTAAACTTCATGGAACAGAGCTTTGTGCCAATAAGGATAGCAAGAAATAAGTACAACAAAGGGAACCATGCTTTCTAGTACTGTTTAGTGACTATTCTTAGTGCATAACAGTGGTGGACATAAATAATACATGACACGAAATTATAATCAGGAAAGAAAATTTGGCAAGAAAACTTACCAAGCCAAACTTCCCTCCGCTGCATTTTCCATTTATGAGGACTAAGAAACACTTGGAAGTAATCTCAATTAAGGAAGCCAACCTGGTGATGTTTGAACCTCCTATCTTCTTTCAAATTCTGTCTCTTAAAGATGTTGCCTACCGGTGTCATTATATAAATATTGGCTGAGAGTCAAACACATTTAAGCAAAACTAGTTTTTGTTTTTACGATTCGGTCAAAGCTGGTTTAGGAATGTCCACATACTCTCGTTTAGCTGAGAAATATATCGAGCTGACTTAGTTTCCAGGGTATGAGGGAATTGAAGTGAATGAGAGCACAGTGTTGCAAAATAGGGCACTTCACCTAATAGAACCACTTTGTTGTGTTCCAGGCCCCAATTTAAAGCATGCAATAAGACACTAATAACACCAATTTTTAAGTCAAGTAAACTTTATCGAATATTAAATACATTTTAGTATTCAAAATACAACGCCAATAACAATAATTTGAAACATGTTCTCAGGAGGCCATCCAGCGATGGTCTTTGGAAATACTGACTTTCAACGTCTTATGTTGATGTTGCTTTATCTTTTCAGTCCTCCCAGTGCCAAATTTGGAGAGTAATTTGCTACAATTCGTTGAATCAGTTGATTTGGATGTTTCTTTCTTTTGCGGAGGACTTCTTTAATCCCCGGAATTCTTTTGTCATCGTGTAGCATGATCTTTCGCAAACACCAAGGTACACTAGTCATCAGACAGATATTTGTTTTGGCTCCCCCTTCAGCTGCCGTGGTACGGGCGATGTAGAGCCCTGGCACTCTTGGTAGCTCTGACGTTGCTAGAGGAACCTCGGGCCTAACATTAGAGCTCTCCCTGATTGCGAGTTGTTCGGAGTAGGTTGGACTCGAGGGGGCATTTGAAATTTTAGCGTCCGGGGGGATACCAAAAGACAGGCCACAAGGAAGGCGTAACTCTCGGCCGAACACCAAGCTGGCTGGCGTCATCCGTGTTGACGACCGGTAGGCCAGCAGCAACAATGGCACCTTGATGTCCCAGTCTTCGTGATGGCTGTCCACTACCTTCCTCAGGTGTTCTTCTGTCTTGATGTACCTTTCGAGCATTCTGTCCGACTGTGGATGTAGAGGTGTTGAGTGGGTCTTAATAATCCCAAGACTTTCTACTGCCTCCTTCAATAGTTTGAACTCAAAATTGGTACCCTTGTCGCTTTAGAGCTCTATCAGCACCCAAAAACGCCAGAACATTTGCCCCACGAGGTAGTCTGGTTCCCGTTACCCGTGGAAGATCGGGTACGTCTCCGGACGGGGTTAAGGGAAGCGATATATTCCCACGTACTAGCATGCATAGCTACTAGAAGGTGTGCTAGATCACCAGGTGACTCTACCGAGGTCATATCGGTAGTCTTCCAATTTAGAGCTGGCGCGCATAAGTGGCGTATCCACTTCCATCCCGTCTGGAGTCCATAGGACCAGATGGGGGTGGGCTTGTTGGTCTCTAGGTCTTGCCCTATGGAAGGTTCCTCGGGACAGCTCGGTAACTCCCTGGTCATCCTGAGGGGAGGTTGGTCTTCCTGTCGTGGTATCACCTTTTAAGTAAGTTTTTCTTACTCCACGATTCAGTTCGAAGCTTATTCTGACCCCCTCTCTAATTTTATCACATGACCAAACTAGCTCACCCTTCTCAAATGTTACATTATTACTGATTTCTCATTTATTTCGAATTTTCGCATTGATTTGCAAAACTCATCTAACTCATTGACCTTCAGCTCACCCTGAGTTGTCTGTAACTGTTTACATCTTTATCAAATCAGCGAAGTAAATTTCTTTAGCGTTCATACTCAAACGAAGTTTTAAAGCCCTTTGTCCCAAAACATTCCTAGCTGGAAGTATACAATAGTTCTCCGACATTGAACCCTTCCTAGCACAAAGAAGGTAGCGATCCTTCCTTCCTGTCTCTCCGACATGTACAGATTTGTACAAGAATATTTTCTTTTTCTTTCCTGGTTGCTAGTAGTAGTAATTTTTATTTCCTTTTACATCAACAAATGGAAATAAAAAATCAAGATTACAATTATAAAATTCATACTGAAATATGCCATATATTCCTAAATCCTGAAAATCCTATCATGTTATCATGTTGCCCACCATTGAATAGTAATTCGGTCCCCATACACCTAACCCTAGTGTTTTGTGTATTGGAGGCCCTCTGCTCCTTTTTACACTTTCTGCCATTTCACCTATCCCACTCTAGATCTTTCACTTAATTGTTCTTAGCCATCTCTCTTTAACTTTTCCTAAATAATTCCCTATATTTCTCCTGTTCTTTTCTCCTTTTACTGACAACATTTTTCTAATTACTGCTTCACCTCCCAAATTGTCCCATTTACGTAGTCAAGGCTGCTCTCTCCATATCTTTGTTTGACTACAATTTAATATACAATGGAAATCTGCATTCTCTTCTCCACACAATGGACATTTATCTAGCTCCCTCTCTTGACCTATAACTTTCAAATTTCTCACTCCTGTTCTCGCCCAAGCAAAACCTTCTCGCCCTAACTTACTACATATATCTATATATCCTTCCCTCCCCCAGGTTGTCTTTATTTCTCTATATAATCTCAGTGAGCTTTTGTCACTTGTATTGGCAAAAATGTCTTGTCTGTCAATATCTTCTAATCTTAGTTTAACTTCTTTCCAGAAGCCTCTATACCCATACTCTGCATTTATCCAAGAATGACCCATACCTGCTTCAACAAGTCATACATTTTATGTGCCCAAGACCCACCCCAGTTACTTCTCTTTTGAATATGAAAACATTCTTTAATTTTATTGCCATCTTCCAAGTTAGTGATTCTGTATAAATATTTCATTGCCCTTGACAAGATTTTAATTTTAGTAGAATGCCTGCCTATTTCTAATTGTGCTGCCCCATTAGGTGATGCTATTGGTAATCCCAATATATATTTACAAAAGGATCTATGCACTATATCAGTCTCTCTCCAAGCCTCATCTACTCCCTTAACCTCAGATCCAGGTAACATTCTGTTTTCTACTACTGGTTGCTAGTATATATGCTATATTAAATTATATTCTTCCCTTCTTATTGTATAAGTCAACTGCTATTTTAATCATTGTTCTATCCATCCTCATTTCGTATTATTATCACACGATTTTTATATTAGTTTAGCAAAGCAATTTTATTAATTTTTCTTGTTTTTAATTATCTGAATATGCAGTTATATAATTAACGTCATTTCCCATTTGCCGGGATCTCTTTCCTCAAAGTTAAGAAACCATTTCATGTATCGAACAAGGTTACCTTTGGTTCTCTCAACTCGTGCACTGTTCATTTTCCCCTATGGCTAGAGTTTTGCATGCTTTGATGCTGTTTGACACATCGTGACCAAGTAACCGGTTTCCTGTGATAGCGATATGACTTATGTGAGGAGCGACACGAACACTGCATAGAGCTGTGGCACTAATGAGTCCAGTTTATGCTTTCCTTTATCATTGATTAATGGATCAGTTTGTCCAAGTCTCTACACTAACCTTAGAATTGCCTTTCAATCACCAACATCTACTCACGTCACAAATCTACTTGTGTGGTGGTAATATAATTGCAAATTTATTAACTTTGCAGTAATATACATGTTAAATTGTATATGTTCATGTTTAGGTGACCACAATGTAACTTATATATCGATCTGTTTGCCTTCTAGTGGTACTCGTAGAAAGTCATGATTTCACACTTTGTTTTGCTGTATATGTATTTATATTTTAAGGTTCATTCATGAGTGTAAAGTAATTCCTGCTTACTAAACAGCGGAACATCTCACACACTGTACAAGTAAAATATTATAAAATGAACAACAACTAGATGAATTAGAAGAAAATTGGGCTGTGCGTAAGGCAAAAGAATACCGAGCGTGATGACTCAGGCGGTTTCGACTTTGGCCCTCATTTGAGAGCCTCGATTCAATTCCCGTGGACAACCTTCCTTAACCATGGGTTTTTTCGAGGGCTTTTCATGTCGCCAAGCAAATGCCGGGGAATTCCTGCCCCTCCATTTCATATGCATTATTATTTCACATCATCTCTCCTCCAGGGATCTCTTTTAGGCAAGGGCGGTTCCTCCATAAGGTTGCAGGTTTGCACTACACCCATTGATTCTGAATATACAACAGGTGCATTTTGCACATTTTAGCTGTACTTGTTTGCATTGTTTCATACACAAACATGTTTCAATTACGTTTATCGTCTGTAGCCGCCCATGACCGCAGAAGTCGAAATAAACAGTGATTAGCTGTAGCAGCCGCAGGTTTGCAGTGAAGAGTTAACCTAAGATTTCGCCCAAATGTGGGCTATCTGAGGGGTTTGCGGGAAGGTGAAGAGAGGGGAGTGGCTTCTTATGCATTGCTTAAATGGAGGTTTATAAACCTAGCTCCTCCTACTCTTAGCAACGGCTATAGCGTGACCTTCAGGCTTAGCTTCTGTGTGTTCTGCTTTTCGAACACAGGGAGAATTTAATTAAATGCATGGAGGTTATTCAGAAGAGAGCTCTGTTGAACGAACAACGTCACACTTGTTCAGGCTTCTGGGTTTATGGCCACTTTCAAAGATTACAATTTTGTATTCTAGCTGTCTTTCTTATAAAGATCATGCCAAACGTGGACATTTTGTACAATCAGCTGCAGAAACGAGACTGCAATGCAACATTTGCCATCGCCCAGCTAAACGCATTTGAAAGGGAAGTGCAAAAGGTAAGAAATAGCGTGTATATCGAGGAACACGAAGAAACTGCAATTAAGAGGAGAAGAATAGAAGATCATGATGTGAAAAGGAGAGAAGCTCTTGAAGTATGTGACATTCTTAGAGAAGCAAAGGACAGATTTAGCTTCACGGGGCATCTGGTAGCCTCAACTTTGTTTCATTAAGAAAATTTCTAAGACATTTCCAGAGGATTCCCTTAGAGAAACAATTAGGTTCTATCCTTTTATCATTAGAACAAAAATTCGTTTAGAACTGACTGTAATTTACAGTCGATAGGAATATTGTGGAATGTCCGGCGCTTTGTGCTTGATGGACTTCAATAAGGAAAACAATTTATGTACTACATTCAGCGAATATGTCAAACTCCTCCGAGTGCTGTTAATTATGCCAATGTCTACCGCTGAAGCAGAATGCTGTTTCTCAACTTTAAAGAGAATAAAAACTTTCCTTAGGAACACAATGTCACAGGACCGATTGACAGCATTAGCAATGCTTTCAATTGAGAGAGAGTTTGTTATGAAGATCAGCGACTTCAACGCAAAGGTTATCGATAGATTCGCCAGGTCTAAGGAGAGTAGAGCAGAGAATCTGTATAAATAGGTGAGTCATTACTACTCTGTATTTTATTTTTCATTTGTGCACCACCAATGATTTAACTCACCAACCGCCACTGCTTTTAGGGTATACATGTCTTCGGGTGTCTCGGCGTTTATGGCAGGGTGATATGCTCTGAGTGAACCTTCCTCCTCCGAGACCGCACGTTCAGGGTGAGAGTGGAGGGATGGCTGACATCTTTTAGACCCATAGCCGCGGGAGTCCCGGAAGGCAGTGTTCTCTCTCCGTTGTTCTTTGCGGCCTACCTGTCTGATTTCCCCCTAGAACCACAGACTGAGTGAGTGAGTGAGTGAGTGAGTGAGTGTATGGTGTTTTAGGGCCCGTCGACAGTAAGGTCATTTGGGCCCGAATAGAGACTGTTAAAGTCTGTTTAGTTAACGCGTGTGCACGTCGGCCTCTGCCTTTGACGAACCCTTATAAACGTTTTACCACCCCCGACCCTCCTTCTCCCAGTCCTTTCTGCAAGGTTGCCACCTTTCTCGATACGTCATGGGTATCGTACGAGGTTTCGCCTATATAAATAATCTTATATCCATTACTGCGAAACATCCTTAGTTTTGACAAATATATATATCGCCAAGCTACAATTCTACTGGATTCCATAATAACCCTTATCTTATTCAAAGTGCGGTATTTGAAACCCAGCTCCTTTAGGAGACCGCGCAAAGTGCAGTGCCCATAAGAAAAATCACAAATTTCTTGCAAATGTGCAGCCAATTCGTCTAAAGTGGGTGCTCTCACTTTTGCATAGAATCTATTAATTTCTCGACGAATTAAATCGCATGTGAAATTATTGACTTTAGAGAAACGTTTCCTTTTGTTTTCACATTTGATCGCCGTCTTTGGTATTCCTTCCGTCACAATATTTCTTACTGTATTCTCTGAACACCCAGAATTTATCATCAGGCTCATTGCATGCGCAACCCCTTACCAAGGTTATCTGTCAGCACATATTTATATATGTTCAAAACAAGCGCTTGAATTTGCTTAGAAACAGTTTCCGTTATAACTTTCTTTTTTTTTTTTTTGTTTTTTTTTTAGGCTTTTCGAGTAATATAACTCGGCCCATTTATTCACACTGTCTCCACTGTGATTATATTCACGTGTCTGAAACTTATCTATTACTTCATTTGCATTTGCCACTGCATTTCCTTCCTACGGTCTCCACATTGTGACACACAACGAATTCCTGCACGTAATGAAACAGATCAACTGGAAGTTGGAAGTTTGGCAACTGAGACTCCATGTGGAGTAGACATGCGACTGTCACTTCGAGAAAATCAGGGTTGCTATGGGTCCTCAACGACAGTCTTCCATTTCTGAAGTGTGGAGATAGATTTATGACGGTCATTAGTGGGCGGGAGGCTCGGGTTCCTTTGACTCTGAACTGCACATGCGTTAACAAAACATACTTTACGTGCCAATATGCCGACGACGTCCTCATAATGGCACGTAACAAGAACCTAAGATATTGTCATCCTCCGCTGCAGCGCCAGATCGGAGCTATCGGCCGTTGGAGTGAGAAGTGGAGGATGGCCATTAACCCCGAGATGAGCTCCGCTCTTCTCCTGGCTAAGGTCCGAGCTAGGCGACCAGATTTGTCGCTGAGTTGAGGCAGAGGCAAATCCCCTGGGTTCCCTCTGCCAAATACCTTGGCGTCTTCCTCGATCGCGGCCTTACCTACGTAACACACGTACGGGTCAAAGCCGGACAAGGGCATTCAGCACTCAGGCAGTTGTACACTGTACTAAAGTTCACCATGCCAACGCACCTCAAGCTACGCCTGTATCGGGCGATTATACCGTCCCTGATTCTGTACGACTGCGAAGTCTGGGCATCAGCGGTTCCGACCACTATCCGCAGACCACAGTACGTCCAGAACAGGGCACTGCGCATGATCTATGATACCGGACGTAGATTCCCGTCCCACATTCTTGACACCTATTCCGGAGTCCCGTACATTGTGGACCTGGTGCGGGAGAGATCCCGCACCATCTACAATAAGCTAGACTCCCATCCTAATAACCTGGTGAACACCCTTGGCCGTTACGACCACAGGATTCCTCGCCGCCGACCGAGCTACCGGTTGCCCAAAGATGCTTTGGGTAACCAGAATTAAACAGGGCCTCTTTCCCCTGACTCCATACCCCCAAACCCAGGAATGGGATACCCCACGGGTATCGAGAACCACTGCCCCCTCGAGACCATCCCAATCCGAACAACTCCCGAAGGAGGGGCTCAGATGTTTGGTCCGAGGTTTCTCTAGTAACGTCAGAGGTACCACGAGTGCTAAGGGTCCGCAGCGCCCGCACCACGGCAGCTGAAGAGGACGGATCCCCTCCCGTACGGGGGGCTAGTGTGAAAGAACAATTAATTTCCATTAATTGACCTAATAGTAATCCGAAGTATAAAGCCCGGGCCTTAAAGTACTTACAGCATTTTAAGTCGCCATTAAGTTGTTGTCTCATGTTTATGAGAACTCCTAGTGGTTTATCGGGAAAAACACGAGTCAGTTGGAGAATTTAATGTCATGTCGGCACGTTGCCCATAGTAGCTCAATGGTTTAGAGAGGCTGGACAGAGACCAGAAGATCCGTGGTTCAAATCCCGGCTATGACACTGAATTTTTCAGTCTGGCTCTACCCTTTCATAGTGCGTCCTACACACGGCTAGTGTGAAAGACAATTAATTTCCATTAATTGTACCTAATAGTGGTTCGAACTATAAAGCTCGGGCCTTAAATTAGTTACAGCATAGTAAATCGCCATTAAAATAGTTGTCTCATGTTTATGAGAACTCCTAGTGGTTTACCGGAAAAACACGAGTCAGTTGGGGAATTTAAAGTCATGTCGGCCCGTTGCCCATAGTAGCTCAATGGTTTACAGCAGCTGGACCGAAACCAGAACATCCGGGGTTCCAATCCCGGCTATGGCATTGAATTTTTCTGTCCTGCTCTACCCTTTCATAGTGCGTCCTACACACGGCTAGTGTGAAAGACAGTTAATTTCCATTAATTGACCTGATAGTGATCCGAACTAAAGCCCGGGCCTTAAAGTACTTACAGCATAGTAAGTCGTCATTAAGGTATTGTCTCATGTTTATGAGAACTCCTAGTGGTTTATCGGGAAAAACACAAGTCAGTTGGAGAATTTAGTGTCATATCGGCACGTTGGCCAAAGTAACTCAATGGTTTAGAGCGGCTGGACGGAGACCAGAGGATCCGTAGTTCAAATCCCGGCGATGGCACTGAATGTTTCAGTCTGGCTCTACCCTTTCACAGTGCTTCCTACACACGGCTAGTGTGAAAGAACAATTAATTTCCAAAATCTACCATCATACGCCTGGATTAACCCTACCAACCGTCTCTGAAACATATGAAAACGAACAAGAGGGGCAGAGAAATTCGCAGAACTATATAATCAACACAACGTTTGCCTACAGTCAGAAAATACTGGAGGAAAAGAAACAGCTCAACAGGAATCAAACCTGGTACTTTACGAGTACAAACGTCACACCTAAGGCGGAGTATCTCTCTCGGAATTATTCAATCTTGGATAGCATATTCGAAATCGAAGAAAAAGTAAAGCACTTCTCACGTCATCATGCTAAACAATTGTTCAATTCATATCATATGTAATCAGATGTTACTTTGTTTCTCATAGTACAGTATATTGGAGCGTTTATTTCTGTTCCACTACCCGGTTTCAGTTATTCTTTCCAACAAACCTTTATGCAACATTCTAAAATTGAAGAAAATACTACTTCTAGAAAGAGAAACTTTTCACAACTTCCGGTAAACGATTTTATCTCGTCGCTTCCTATCATACCTACTCTTATTTTTATAACCTCCAGATGAAGTAATAGTTACATAGTTGTAAGAAAGTGCTGCATAAGCAGTTGTGTTCCTTTTCTATGCCTGCTCTGAAACCCCTCTCCCAATTTAGATTGGCAGCTAGATAATAAGAAGAAAATTGATCTAGAACCATTGATTAGATCTTTACATTCACTCACTGAATTATATCAGCGAGACCTATACCTGTTAACACTGAAAGTTCATTGTATCTTTAGTATGAAAAGAACCAGTAATGATCCTTTAGATACCAAGATTAAAATGGACCCCTTCACAAAGGAAGTGTTTAAGTCAGCTGGAATGGCGTAAAAGTTGGTTTCCGCCTTGATGTAGATGTTGGAGATAGGTGATCGTTGCAAAATTAAGATCTTGAAAAGATGTATTTCTCCAAAGTAGTAACGTTTGCAGCACTACCACTTACAATGCTACCACTTTAACATACTGTGACTTTGTGGGTTCGTGAAATAATAAAACGAGGTTACGAAACACAAAAACTACACTTTATTCTCCTCGAAATACACTGTTCAACATTACAAAATTGCTAGAACCTTAAAACTGTTTATTTTACCAACTCTACATTGAACTGTCTGTCGCTAACGGTAACGATTGGTTACGAAGTTTTCTGAATCGCCACCGGTCATCATTTTTCATCGGCTTCACGATTCTACCGCCAGGGCGACAATACTATGGTTCCTAAAACGCTCTTCGATATTTTTAATCTTGAATTCACATCCGCAGTAACATATGAGGATTCCACTCGGAGAATCGATCACGGATCGATAATGGTGGCGTTGGACAAGCTTGTCCTTTATCACCCGCACTTTTTAATTTGTATGTTGACGAAATAGTAAAGATTTGGTCGAATAAAGTCAATGGAGGCATTAATGTATCAGGAGCTAAATTGAAAACTATGTTGTATGCAGATGATCAAATAATAATGGCCACAAATGTAGACGATCTGCAGAAAATGCTGTATAGTCTAGATAAAATTGCTACAGATTATGGAATGGACATATCAGCAAATAAATCCAAAACCATGGCATTTAAAGGAATTAATCCAGTAAGATCAAAAATAGTGTTAGGTAAGATAATAATTGAGCAGAGATCACACTTTAAGTATTTAGGATGTAATGTCTCGTACCAAGGGGAAGCTGATATAATAGAGAAAATAAATAAATTTAACTATACAACAGGCACAATAAGAAGAACATTAAAAAATAAAGCAGGAAAGGACTCTATAATAAAACAATACAAAACAATGGCAATACCTACTCTGGTCTATAGATCAGAGACATGGACACTAACAAAAAGAAATAGTACGAGAATACAGTCATCAGAAATGAAATTCGTAAGAGCAATAGTTGGATATACTAAGTTGATAAAAAACGTAGTCAGGATATTAGGACAGAATTAAAAGTAGAAGAAATAAACCATACTATTGAAATAAATAGAAATCAATGGAAAGAACATGTTCAGAGGATGAATAATAACAGAATACCAAAATTAGCCTTCAACTATAAACCTATAGGAAGAAGAAACCAGGGAAGACCGAACAAAAGACCAATTTGGAGCCGGAACGGGTTAAACAATCCAAAGCCGTGACGTAGAAGAAGAAGAAGAAGAAGAAGAAGAAGAAGAAGAAGAAGAAGAAGAAGAAGAAGAAGAAGAAGAAGAAGAAGAAGAAGAAGAAGAAGAAGAAGAAGAAGAAGAAGAAGAAGAAGAAGAAGAAGAAGAAGAAGAAGAAGAAGAAGAAGAAGAAGAAGAAGAAGAAGAAGAAGAAGAAGAAGAAGAAGAAGAAGAAGAAGAAGAAGAAGAAGGAGAAGAAGAAGAGGAAGAAGAGGAAGAAGAGGAGGAAGAAGAGGAGGAAGAAGAGGAGGAAGAAGAGGAGGAAGAAGAGGAGGAAGAAGAGAAGGAAGAAGAGGAGGAAGAAGAGGAAGAAGAGGAAGAAGAGGAAGAAGAGGAGGAAGAAGAGGAGGAAGAAGAGGAGGAAGAAGAGGAGGAAGAAGAGGAGGAAGAGGAAGAGGAAGAGGAAGAGGAAGAAGAAGAGGAAGAGGAAGAAGAACAGGGAGAAGAAGAGGAAGAAGAGGAAGAAGAAGAGGAAGAAGAAGAGGAAGAAGAGGAGGAAGAAGAGGAGGAAGAAGAGGAGGAAGAAGAGGAGGAAGAGGAAGAAGAAGAGGAAGAGGAAGAAGAACAGGGAGAAGAAGAGGAAGAAGAGGAAGAAGAGGAGGAAGAAGAGGAGGAAGAAGAGGAGGAAGAAGAGGAGGAAGAAGAGGAGGAAGAAGAAGAGGAAGAGGAAGAAGAACAGGGAGAAGAAGAGGAAGAAGAGGAAGAAGAAGAGGAAGAAGAAGAGGAAGAAGAAGAGGAAGAAGAGGAAGAAGGACAGGGAGAAGGAGAAGGAGGAGGGGAAGAAGGAGAGGAGAAGTGGAGGAGAGGAGAATGAGAGGAGAGGAGAATGAGAGGAGAGGAGAATGAGAGGAGAGGAGAGGAGAATGAGAGGAGAGGAGAATGAGAGGAGAGGAGAAGGAGAGGTGAGGAGAAGGAGAGAAGGAGAGGAGAGGAGAAGGATAAGGGGGAGGAGAAGGGGGAGAAGGAGAAGGAGAGAGGGTGGAGGAGAAGGAGGAGGGGAGAGGGAGGAGAAGGAGGAGGAGGAGAGAGGGAGGAGGAGAAGGAGGAGGAGAGAGGGAGGAGGAAAAGGAGGAGGAGAGAGGGACGAGGAGAAGGAGGAGGAGGAGAGAGGGAGGAGGAGACAGGGAGGAGGAGAGAGGGAGGAGGAGAAGGATCAGGAGAGAGGGAGGAGGAGAAGAAGAAATCGATTACGGTGGCTGCCCTCTCTGAACATAGGTTTTTCTTAGCTTTCCCTGGTGTAATTTCTCATCTAACACAACTTTTCTGTCTCTTTTCATGTCACGCTGTTGAAAGTGGAAGTGAAGTATCCTTTGTGGAATTCTTATTTTTTGTGGGGGGGGGGGTGTCGATAGGACTGCGAATTTAGGTTGTGTCTGCGTGTGATCTCAGCGAGACACCTATAGACCTCCCATTGGGGATCAGAGGCTTGTAGACTTTTAGCGATGTGGGTAAGCTCTTACTGGAAACATTAGGGATCTCCTCAATGCTTTCGCATATATTTTTCTGGACCTAGGTGCTCTTTGGATCTCTTCCTTCGTCGTTTTCTTTAAAACACAAATGCCTCTGTGCACTACTGTGCCCCTCTGTAACATGTACCTTCACCTCCGACTTTTTAATGCTGAACTCAATGTGTTGACAAGGAAAAAAGAATTAATTTATTGTTCTCCTTTTGAAAGGGCAAAGCAATGACAGTATTATTTTCTTTACTGCCTACCTTGCCCGCCTTAGCAGCGTAGATGGTAGCATGTGTGCCTCACGTTCAAGAGGTCCGGAGTTCGAATCTCAGGGTGAGTTACCTGAATAAGGATTTTTCCGGGGGTTTCCCTTATCCTGAAGGACGAATCTCGGGTAACGCAAAGCTCTGTTGACTAGGGCTCATTTGAGCATCATTTCACACATTCCATTCATCGTCCGATATGACTTGAAGTTGAAGGACAAAAAGTTAAAAAAAAAAAAAAAAAAAAACTGCCTATCTTTGCCAAAATATCGAAAACTCATGTTTCATCCGTAAAGCTACACATGTTTTAATACAAAATACTAAAATATCCTAAGATGCCAAGAATATATGTTCAAATCTTGAAAGAAGCTTTGTCTCCCTCGATTATCAAACCTTCTGGGAAGAACAAAACGAAGTATTGTGACTTTGTGGGTTCGTGGAATAAAAAGTCCAATTACACCACTCAACAATGTTCTTTATTTCCACCGACTTACAGTTTAACACTTGCCAATTACACAGAATTACTTGCTGCACACAGTTACAATTCACCAGTCCGTCCGTTACAATTTCCTTGTACTCGCGGTTACGTAAGCTCCGGTACACATTCAAAGTTACGTACAGTCTTCCGTTGCACAACCCTTTCGTTCATTAACACGTCACTGACTAACTCTTACACCAAGAACTGCGACTGTCTCCTCACTCACTGACAAAACCAACTCACTGACTGACTAAACCAAAACCAACTCAACTCACTAACTCCATCTGTCTGTCTGTAACTCTCTTTATATCGGAATATCGCCGGTTTCTCGTGTTTACAGGATTGTTCTAGTAACAGAAAGATCGAGAAACAGGTGTAGAGAAAACCGGCGACACAGTCATGTTTTTTTTTCCCTGACCACAGTCTGTCACCACCACAAGACAAACGAGGAGGAGGTGTGGCTAACCGAACCTCCCCTACCTTCCGCTGCCAGCTGCTTTACAGGGTGCTCCAGCGCCCGCGTTACAGTATGAATGGAATGCTCCAAGAAAATAGTCCTTGTTTCACTGCGGGGCCTCTCAAAATGTCCACGACATCCTTACTGATGACCGAAAAGAGAAAACAAAAAGAAAACAATCCCTGTTGCAAAGTAGAAACAAGCTTTACAAACAATCAGGACTTTAAGACTTTACGGTTATATTTCTTTTGTAATATAGATATGATACTGAGATCATAACTTAGTTCTCTTAGATACAAAAAATGAAGATCTCTGAATGCTTCTCATATACACCTCCTAAATCTGGCATGTCTTGTTTGGCCGGTCCTTTTTCAGAACTTTCAAGGTCAATGTCTCCTAAACTCCTTTCAATTTTACTCTCTTGTTTGACTTGTTTGGTTGCATCCCAATAATAACATAAAAACAAGTTACTTACGATATTATCACACTGACAATGAAACGGTCCTGTCCAGGCTATTCAACTCTTTCTATTGTTAAGTTGTAAAAAGTTGAAAGCAGAATTTCTGGAAATGAAATACTTGTGTAACTGGTTTCTGTGCATTTCCTCGGAAACATAAGAAATTGGTTCGGGTTGTTTCTAAAATAAAATAACACAGTCTTAAACTCCTAATTATATTTTATACTTGTTCGAGCTCAAATAACTTTTCAGCGATGAAATGAAACTCGTGAGTGTCATGTTTTATTTATAACCTTTTAGTTATTCAAAAACAAACCAGCGAATTATAAAAACTGCACACAAATGCAATGTATACCCTCGTACAAGATACAGATATATGGGCCACACGTGTGTAACCTATGTACTTTAGCCTAACACAGCCAGAGTGAAAGACCAGCTAATTTCCATTAGTTGTTTCTAATAGTGGTTAACTATAAAGCCCGGGCCTTAAAGTACTTACAGCATAGTAAGTCGCCATTGAGGTAGTTGTCTCATGTGTTTAGGAGAACTCCTAATGGCTTACCGGGAATAATCACGAGTAAGTTGGAGAATTTAGTATCATATCGTCACATTGGCCATACGGTTAGAGCGGCTGGACGGCAACCAGAAGATCCGTGGTTCAAATCCCGGCTATGGCATTGAAGTTTTCAGTCTGACTTTCCACGTTTGTAACCTTCTAATCGTTAAATAGAATTATTAATAAATAGATAAATTGAAATTCATATCGACGCATTCAACGACCCTATTTCCTGTTTGAAATTTACTCTTCTTCATAATGTGTATGATTATATTTTTTCCCCGTTCTCATTTCATTTTAATAAAAATCTCTCTTTCGGCCTTTCAAAAGACAGACGAGTGGCAGATGAAACGCCAGTTCTGCTTCCTATTTGAGCTTTAATGCTCATTAACATTCCAAAAGGTATATTGATTAATGGGTAATCAATCTTAAGATAAAGACAGATGCAGAGGGAGGAAAGAGAGTACACGTGGGAAGAAAGAAGGAGAAAGTACAAATGTAGAGGGAACAGAAACGAGAGGGATAAATACTGAAGAATGAAAAGTGTATAGTTTTTATGCACAGCGTAATTTGTGGAGGACAATTTTCTTTAAAGAGTTTGCTGGTAGAGGGTGAAGTGAATTTTAAATTATTTCGTTTACATACATGCCACATACGTATAGGGATATACTTATAGTGCTTTTGTGGCTTCAACGATCTTCAGAACACATTATTCAATAAAGTATGGTCACCACTTTTTTTTTTTTTTTTTTTTTTTTTTTTTTGAGAAATTACCTTTACTCATCCTCATAATTTTGATGGCCCTTCTCAAAATAGTCTCCCCTGAATGCGATGCACTTGTCCCAGAGTTTCCTCCAGTCTTCAAAGACATGCTGGAAACTATTTTTGAGAGATCCTTCAAAATTGTGTCTGCAGCCTTCACCACTGCTTCTGATGATGTATAATGCCTCCCATGAAGGCGTTTCTTCGAGTTAGGAAATAGAAAACGTCACATGGGGTTAAATCCGGACTATAGGGAGGATCAGGGATGAATTTCATGTTGAGCTTTGTAAGATATTCAGCAAAAACATTGGCAATATATGGCCGTGCATTATCGTGGTGCAGCATCGAGCTTGCTTCACGGAAATGTGGTATTTTGCGCTTGATATGGACTTGCAATGTTTTCAGGACATCCCTGTTGTATTGTCCAGTTACTGATGTGTGTGCAGATACAACATGCTGATAAACCATTGCATGAATATCAAAGAATGAGATGACCATAACTTTCCCAGCAGAAGCAACCACTTTTGCTTTTTTGGCGGTCTGTTGATGAAGGAGATTTCCACACTGAACTTTTCTGTTTGCTCTCAGGATCAAAATGATGTAGTCAAGTTTCATCAGCAGTGATTACGTTGGAAAGAAACCCCGGATCATCCTCTAATATTAACTTTAACTGCATGCACACCTGCATGCGAATTTCCTTTTGTTCGGTAATCAACAGTCTTGGAACCCATCACGCACAAATAAATCTCATGTATAATTTTTCAATCACCAATGTGTGGGTGGCACCCAATGAAATGTTCAGTATTTCAGAAAGTGATCTTAAGGTAATTCGTCGATCCTCTCTCACAATGACAGCAGCACTGTTGATGTTTTCTTCCGTAGGAGCAATAACAGAAGCACCGGGTCCACCATCCTTTGAATTTGATTGTCTCCGCAATTTAAGCATTTTAAACCACCTTCAAGGTGTGCTGTGGGGAAGAACAGAATCTCCATAGGCCTCAACTGAAGATTTGTTGAGACGAAAGCAGAATTTCAAAGCCGCATATTGTTGCTCGCATGTTACCTCCATTGCAGCGGTAGGCGATACTGAATATGTCTGAACTTACCTGGTTCTCACAGGCTGGAACCAGCAGTACCAACAATGAAACTACTACGGCGTGTTTGTTTCATATTAAGCTAACAGAATATAATAAGCTTGAATTTTAGTGCGAAAAATTATGTCCGTAAAAACATTACGACCATTCTTTATGGAACAGCCCTCGTATTAATGAAAGGAGTGGCAGAAAAATTAGTCGATAAAATTCTCCAACTCAGTATTAACCAAGCGACTGAGGAAAACCACAAAATGAGCTTTGGTCTGATTTTAATATGCGGAGTTTAAACTGGCACTTACCAAATGGAGTAGCACGGGTTCCCATAGTTCCACCTAATTCAGTCATCTTAAATTTATAGTATTTTATTAAAAATGGTATATAAACTCTGTATAAATAAAAAATAGCTAAGTTTTTTATGCAAAGAGTACTTTGTGGGGGAGCAATTGTCTTTAAACACTTTGCTGGTAGGTGGTGAAGTGATTTTTAAATTCTGCTGTTTACACACATGCCGCTTACATAGAGGGACATTGTTAAACTGATTTTTTGGTTTTAGCGAGCTTCAAAACACATTGGTGCAGTCTCTTTATTGAATTGACGATGATGGCTTTAGAATTCTCTCATCTCGATAATGTCAAGAAAAGAGCTGCATATAATGACTTTATATCCAGTTTAAGATAACTGACTATAGACTATTAAGTGTCCCCTCGTTCAGTAATCCCTAGTTAGCACCTTCCCAGTAGCCAGCTCCATTTCAGTCACGCCATGGACCTGTTTCTAAAAGAACAAAACTGCTAAACGTTAATTAAACACCTCTCATCCTGCAGACCACACAACTTGGACAACATTATTCACCGTAAATCTTAATTCGCCTGTCAGGAAGACAATCTCTCTGTGTAGAGTGTCATGTAATAATATATATCCCCTTCCCTTGGCCAATTTGTCTTGCTCTAACACGGTGCCATATTGGTTGAGTCTTCATGAAGTTATTCATTTTCAATGGACGTCATGACCAGATGCCACAACATCGAGATCAAGAATGCGATACCCTGAAGATAACTTCATTTTCATCATCAGTTCACGATTCAGGGTTTAATGCAAACAGAGCTATACTTGTATAATATTATATATGTGTACTTTATTTGGTTTCTGAAATACCCTATAAAACACTATACAATCCTCCCCTCCAAAAGCGTCAATGTACAGTTAACAGGAATCGAACACAAGTTCTTCGGAATGCGAACCTCAAACACTACCTTCCCACTTATGAAGAATTTTAATTCAAAAAAGGAATGTAAGAAGAGGTCTTGAAAGAGCTTCATATCCATGAACGAGTAAGTGGGTGGGTGAGAGGGTGAGTGTCTGTGTCTGTGTTTGACATTACAAATACCAGCCCTGAAATATACGTGCATCGATTTTTCAAGAAGTTCCCCACTCTAAAATAGCTCTATATGGATTTTTCCCAAATTTAAATTTAAAAAAGAAGTGCTTTATATTCAAATACCATGCATGCTTTTCACATTTAAAGCTAAACTTACAATACATTAATATAATTTTTAGTCGAACTAATACTCAATGCTCCATTTATTGCTAGTATTTACCTAGAACGCGTTTCGTTAGGATCTTCCTAACATCATCAGCTGTTCTCGACTAATGGATGCCGGTTCAGTGAACTCCTCGGAGGTGATAGGTGGGTCCCTGTCGGTATCTTGATGAACTTGAAATTTGGGTTTTCTTCAACGGTAGTATCGAAATTAAACAATTTACTTCTTTATAAAGATTTTTTCCCACGTGGTTAATGCAGCTGGACCTTGGACACATTTTAGTAAGTGAATTTCTCGTTCTATGTCATGATTTTCCTTCCAAAAATGGTACGATACCACCGATTTATCTATTTCTTTATTCCTGATGTTCCTAAAGTGCTCTTTAAGCCTAACGTTCACGTTCCTTTTTGTTTTTTCAATGTAGAATTTGTCACATTTCTTGCAACTTATCTGGTAACTACAAGTAACTACAAGTAACTACTCTCTCCCCAATTAGCAATGAAACCTCATACAGAAAATTTACGTATTATCCCAGAGCTACACACCTTTTCCAAAAAGTCTTCAAAGAACACAATATTACTTTCGCCCCACAGAACAAATTTAGTGTACACACCTTTTGAAATCACATAATGCAAAGGAGATACCCACAGGCAAAAAATCAGGAGTGTACCGGATAAATTGCAAGGACTGTGATAAACTCTACATTGGAAAAACAAAACGGAACTTGAATATTAGGCTTAAAGAGCACTTTAGGAACATCAGGAATAAAGAAATAGATAAATCGGCGGTAGCGTACCATTTTTGGAAAGAAAATCATGACATAGAACGAGAAATTCACTTACTAAAAAGTGTCCAAAGTCCAGCTGCATTAACCACTAGGGAAAAAATCTTTATAAAGAAATATGAAAGTAAATTGTTTAATTTCGATACTACCTTTGAAGAAAATCCAAATTTCAAGTTCATCAAGATACCGACAGAGACGCACCTATCACCTCCGAGGAGTTCACTGAACCGGCATCCATTAGTCGACAACAGCTGATGATGTTAGGAAGATCCTAACAAAACGCGTTCTAGGTAAATACTAGCAATAAATGGAGCATTGAGTATTAGTTAGACTCAAAATTGTATTAATTTTGTGCTTAATTGTATCATAGTCCTTAAACAACGGAATTACAATACGTTTTCTGAGCCTATCCTATGAAGTCTTCTTTATTTGTAATGTGTTATTTTTAATTTTGTGTAATTTATAAATGTTAAGATAAATGCTTAAAATGTACTACATAAAAGTTAGAATTATTGCACAATATATATTTGAAACAACCTTTCCATGGCAACGGGTATTCCTACTACCTGTTAATATTATTGTCTAATACCTTGTAAATTTTTAAAAGTTTGTGGTTATCATTTTGTTTCTCTTGTACGTACGACGTAGTGTGTATCTACAAGGGCTTACCAACACTTAGCTGATAGAAAAGTAAGCTTTGTGCAACTATATACAAATATATTGCAGTGCACAGCGAAAGGCATTGACTGTAACATTTTTGGAAATTAATTGTTCTTTCACACTAGCCGTGACGCACTATGAAATGGTAGAGTCAGACTGAAATATTCAATGCCATAGCCGGGATTTGAACCAACATTTCAACCAGCCTAGCTCTACCCTTTCATAGTGCGTCACGGCTAGTGTGAAAGAAAAATTAATTTCCATTATTTGACCTAATAGTGCTTCGAACTATAAAGCCCGGGCCTTAAAGTACTTACATGAGGTAAGTCGCCATTAAGGTAGTTGTCTCATGTGTATATGAGAACTCCTAGTGGTTTACCGGGGAAAACACGAGTCAGTTGGAGAATTTAATGTCATGTCGGCACGTTGGCCATAGTAGCTCAATGGATTAGAACAGCTGAACGGAAAACAGAAGATCCGTGGTTCAAACCCCGGCTATTGCATTTAATTTTTCAGTCTGTAACATTTTTGTTTATATTCTATAATTAATCCTATTGAAATAATTTGTAGATTTAGAATCTGTGTCCCCAAAATTATTTTGAAGTCTTCATTATTTTTCTTCCTCTATGAATCTCAAAGTTTCCCCTCGGTTGACGTTGGAACAATCTTGGCTTTATAACATTTGGACATTGTTACTCTATTACAAATTTTTAAAGTTATTATACCACACTTATTTATATCTCCGTTGTTTATATAAGAACAGAATAAATGCAAGACAATTGTCAACATTTGCTGTTGGATGTCACCGTTAAAGTGGAGTTTTGTTATTAAATGGTTTACTTCCCAAAAATGAACTTTGTTTTGTTTTCTCATATTAGTGTGGAGGTTATTTTAGCTTGAGATATTATAGAAAAATGTAAAGAGGTACTTTTTCTTCAGAGTTTTTAGTCAAAATCGGACCATTAGTAATTTACACAATGTCTGTTCAATAAAGAAGGATCACAATTTTTATTGACAACGTGCCTTTACTCATCCGCATAATTTTGATGGTCGTTCTCAAAATGGTTTCCCCTGAATGCGATACACTTGTACCAGCATTTCTGCCAGTCTTCAAAGACATGTTGGAAACCATTTTTGAGAGATCCTTCAAAACTGCCTCCGCAGTCTTCGCCATTGATTCTGATGTTGAATAATGCCTCCCACGAAGGCGTTTTCTTCAAGTTAGGGAACAGAAAAAAGACACATGGGGCTAAATCCGGACTACAGGGAGGACGAGGGATGCACTTCATGTCGATTTTTGCAATATATACAGCTCAACATTGGCAATATGCGGCCGCGCATTATCGTTGTGCAGCATCCAGCCTGCTTCTTGGAAATGTGGTCTTTTGCGCTTGATATGGACTTGCAATGCTTTTAGGACATCCCTGTAGTATTTTTCACTTACTGATGTGGGTGCAGGTACGACATGCTGATAAACCATTCCATGAATATCAAAGAATGAGATAACCATAGCTTTCCCAGCAGAAGCAGCCACTTTTGATTTTTGGGGAGTTGGTAATGAAGGAGATTTCCACACTGAGCATTGTTGTTTGCACTCAGGATCAAAATGATGTAGCCAAGTTTCATCAGCAGTGATTACGTTTGAAAGAAACTCCGGATCTTCCTCTAACATCAACTTTAACTGCATGTTACTTCCATTACAGCGGTAGGCGATACTGAACATGTCTGAATTTGCCTGATTCTCACAGGCGGTAATCAGGAGTACCAAAAATGAAACTACTACGGCGTGTTTGTTACACATTAAGCTAACAGAATAAAATAAGATTGAATTTTAGAGCGAAAAATTTTGACCGTAAAATAATTATGATCATTTTTTATTGGACAACCCTGGTAGTATTATTCCCTTTGTGTTTTCAGCTTTTGTTGACCCTGTTTTAGTCTAACATCCGTTTCTCTATTTTAACACCATATGAATATCTGTATATATTAATAAGAAAATCTGCATAAATTTCTTTCTCTTGTTTTGCTGTTACTTCCGTTCTTGTCTACCGCTATATGCCAACAGTTTCATCATCACTATTACGTAAGTGGTCTGTTATTTGTCACAATTACTAAGCTCACAAGATGGTGAAGTGGAAGACAGGTTCTGACAGGAGCTATGCTTCAATGTTTGCCCACATAGGAACCAACGTTCCACTCTCATCACATAGTAGGTGTGCCGCTTCTGGTTTCGATGGACCGGCAATAATTCGACATGGGGACAGTTGACCTTTAGGCGACCACGGAGAGAGAGAGAACCTGTTTAACCGAAACGCAATAATGAGAAAGAAAAGTGTGCAAGTGGTCACTGCGAGATTGTAAATTTAAAGCATGCCTGCTCTGGGATGACGTCCTCGGGTGGTTTCACCTGCGTTCGATAACCGAGCGTTGTTTCATCCTGCCACGTCATCAAACAACATTCCTTTTGCAGCCTAGACAATATAATACACTTGCAGAAAATATTTGGAAAGTGATAGAGGTGCTGCGACTAATTCTTTGGGAGCGAACTTTAAATAAGTTTTATATACTTTCACGTAGGCATGACAAATAAATTGCAAATCTAATCTAATCAGTAAAAGCAATTAAAGTGCCATGAATAAAAACACAAATTACAACGGCTGCATCCAAATGTAATTTTTGTCAACAGTTCTGCAACCTTCATCTGTTTATATTGAAGACTATTTCATTTGTTTTGCTCTTGATATGAAGCACATATGTGGAAAGATTCAACGCCATAGCCGAAAAATCTCTATCAACCAAGACGTCATCAGAAACTTCAATTTATTTCAGTTTGTTTCGGCAGATCTTTACCTCGCGCAATATATAACTGCTTATGCAAACTCTTTACTACCCTGAAACACTATCCCTCTTTTTTTCGCCCGCCTCAGTAGCTCTGTGGTAGCATGTCCGCCTCACGTTCAAGAGGTCCCGAGTTCGAATCTCGGTCAGGGTGAGTTACCCGGATAAGGGGTTTTCCCGGGTTTTCCCTTATCCTGAAAGACGGATGTTGGGTAACTCTAAGCTCTATGGACCCCTGGCTAATTTGAGCATCACTTCATCCATTCCATTCATCGTCCGATATGACTTAACGTTGGAGGACGTAAACTACAAAAATCAATCTTTTTTTTTTTTTTTTTTTTTTTTTTTTTTATTTCCTTGCTATGGTCATATCGGCGGCCGTTCTCCTTTGGAACATACTAATGCCAGATTTCACCAACAGATGCTAAAATCGACATTAACAAATGTAAACAATTGTCACAGCACTAAAACTAATGTTAAATTTCTTGCATTTCACCAACATGTTTTCCTAAAATGTTAACAAAACTATGTTAACACCACGAAACTTGTAAATATCACAGCTATAGAAGGCTATGGATGATTTTCTGAACGTACTCCGATGCGTTTTTGTTTTAATTTTCATCTGCACAAATGGCGGATGAACAAAATCATAAATAAAGCCGTGAGAGAAATTTCTGATCGACGGAGAAAGAATTGTTAATTGAAATGGTAAAGAAGTGTAAGGATATCGTGTAAAATAGGAGGACGGATGAGTGAATGTGAAAGAGAAAGATGTCGCGGGGAAATATTGGAAAGGAATTTAATAAAATGCATGTGTCACTACTACAAGCACCAGACAACTTGTCAGTGTTACGTAAATTTAAAACGAGGTGCGAAGAACAAGTGACTTGAACGTTTCAAGACGGAAGGTGGACAATGTATTATCCACATAATTTAGTGAAATATAAAGTCGCAAAGTTATTAATACTTGAAGCAAAGGCGAGATCGGCGTATTCCTTTCGATGCATGTTCTAACTTCTCTTGTACTTCCGCAGTAACCTTCATAGCAACATGTTTCGACAGTCTATACCTCCGTAAAACAGTTTTCTTCGGATAGTTCCTCAAAATCATTTCTCCTCATAGGCCGCACTCTATTGCGAATGTCATTTATACGGTCTTAAATATAGCAAATCGATATCAACAGTTGAGTTCATGCTCGCCATCTTGACTATTTACAATTGTTAAGGACTTAACATCAGAAATTCGGCGTGTTAGTTTAACATGAGGTTTAACACGAGTGTTACGCTAACACTTGTTGGTGAAATGCAATTTTTGTTTTAACTATTGCTAAACTCATGTTAAGTCTTAACATTTGTTGGTGAAATCGGGCATCAAGGTTAACTCGTTATCTTTGGCTTGTTTTAATCAATGCCGGTTGCCATGACAATATATACGCAAATTTACTCTTTTCGTGTGTGCTATTCAGTATGATCTTATTAAATCAATTATCTATTGTGTATTAAGTATAAGATTTATATACGTTAACAAATCTATAAGAGTAATGACAGTAGATCTTGTTAAAGAATAGTTTAATATTTTGTTAAAGAAAGAAATATATTATATTACTTTAAAAGTAAACCATTATGTCCATATTTATGACTGCTTGCCAGACTAAAATACATATTATACTCTAACGATTTTTCTAACAATAGAGCAATATTATTTTCTCTAAGAATACTGACTTCAAGATCTATTAGGGGGCAGCTAAATTAATTTCGGAAAGTCCTTCTACAGTCAGATTATAACTATAGTTCACATATTAGCAAACTGATAATTTTAAATTAGTGATTTATGTCTATTAAAATAATTTTACTGTAATTTCTTTTTCTGTATTGCAACATATTTTAGACCATTTTATTCTTATTTTGCAATTATAAGCTTCAGGTAAATCTGTTATGAAACTTAGGATATAATGCAACAATTTTAAACATACCGATATTGCAATGAACTTTAGTAGACAGTGTTTCATCGTACAGAAGGAATGCAGACCTGCTCGATCGTGACTCTTTCGCCCTCGGTAATGGCATTGATTATGGACGGCTACTCGCGTGCAAGGCCATGGTTGTTCGATAGAGCATCACTTGTCTGAGCCATGATCTTGCGTTTTAATACTTTCTTCATACATTATCATGCTTTGCGCAGGTCATGTAAAATCAGATGTAACAATGATTTTAATCACGTCTTGAGGAAGTTACAGCATATTAAATTAGGAAAACGTCTATAAAAATATAATACTAAACTGTTTGCACTCAAGCAATAGACTCAGGCTTTCAGGCTATTCGTTTATAATCTATGCAAATAAGTTGAATTAAAATTTGAAAATAAATTGCTATGGCTAGGACTAAAAACACAGGTCAGATTTAACAACTACATATGGGAAATGCGCCCAGTACCGCATACCTAATTCTTTTTTTCAAAATTCAAAGAAAATGCAATGGAAAACAAGTCGCCTGTTGCTTTTATCATGAAGCTAATAACATACAGAAACAGCATTATAATGAACATTCATGAATGCTAGTCATGTTGACTGTTGAAACCTACTGTAAATATTACTGATAATTGCGCATCTCAAAAAGTGTTTCCCAACACCGGACAGACGTAAATAATTACATATTTCTAAATAAAGAAAGATAAACTGCATGAAAAATCACAAGATAATTATTCTTATCATAATCAATGTATTTTTGAGATAAAAACAAAACACGGTAACATAATACGAGGGCTATCCAGAAAGTAGATTACGTTTTGGAATAAAAAGTAAACAAAGTATAGGAAACAAATTTTATTATATACAGATGAAAGCCACACTCAAATACTACTTTTCGACATAGTCACCATTCAAATTAAGGCATTTATCGTAGCGATGTACGAGCTTGGAAATTCCTTCGTCGAAAAATTCGGCCGCCTGCGCCTTCAACCACTTCGTTACCTCTTCTTGCAGCTGTGCGTCGTCATCAAAACGCTGCATAGCCAGCCACTTCATTGCTGGGAATAGGTGGAAGTCGCTCGGTGCCAGGTCGGGACTGTACGGCGGATGAGGAAACAACTCCCACTTAAAAGATTCAAGAACTTCACGAGTGACATTTGCCGTGTGGAGCCGGGCGTTGTCGTGAATCAACAAGATCTTAGAGTTCAACATTCCTCTGCGCTTGTTTCGAATGGCTCTTCTGAGTTTTTGGAGAGTTTGGCAATACCTTTGAGAGTTTATTGTAGTGCCTCTTTCCAGGAAGTCCACCAAAATCACACCTTTTCTGTCCCAAAAAACAGTCGCCATCATCTTCCTTGCCGACATTGTTTGCATGCATTTCTTGGGTTTTTGGGGAGAAATTGTGTGCCCCCACTGCATTGATTGCAATTTCGTTTCACAGTTCACGTGTTTCACCCATGTTTCGTCACCAGTAACGATGCGATCGAGTAAAGAGTCACCATCCTTATGGTAAACGTCCAAAAAGTTCAACGCTGCAGCCATTCGCTGATTTTTGTGGTCCTCTGTCAAGATTTTTAGAATCCATCTTGCACAAAACTTGTGGTAACCAAGCTTTTCGCTGATGATTTCGTGCAACAAACTTCGCGAAATTTGTGGAAAACTCAAAGAAAGTTCCGTTATTGTGAACCTTCGATTTTCACGGACTTTAGCATCGACTTTTTCGACAAGTTCGGCAGTCACTATGCTGGGTCTCCCACTTCGATCTTCGTCGTGAACATTGGTTCGGCCATTTTTAAATCTGATGACCCACTGACGCACTCCACCTTCAGTGATAATGTTGTCCCCATACACTTCACAAAGCTGCCGATAGATTTCTATCGGTTTACAGTTTTTTGCAGTCAGAAACCTTATTACTGCACGCACCTCGCAGCTCGCGGGATTTTCAATTAACGCAGACATTTCAAACCGTCACAGTATCTGAACGGAGCACAGCACGAACCTCTCACTAGCACGGCTAGATGCCGACTGAGCTGCGCAACGCTCTGACCCCAAGATGGCCGCGCTAGCCCCGCCCCTAGCGGAAACAGACGAAAACGTAATCTACTTTCTGGATAGCCCTCGTATATTTTTCAAAACCTTCTCTAGGGATTATCACAAGATAAAAAATCTTAGAACTAACTAAATATTTTTTAACACAGTGATCACATCTATAAAAATCAATGTTCTCTTGCCCTGTACATTCAATATGTGTCCAACCGTTGCACAATACACACTGAACCCAATCCTCGTGTGTGTTTTCTAAACAAATGACACACTCTGTTAGAACACTTCAATCAATAGTGGTTTTGGTACCAAAATTTAATTTTCTTTTAGTCTACTAAGGCTCTTCACTGTTTCCAGTTTCTGTTGGCACAGAGTTAGAGCTAGGTTCTCTATTTATAGTTTTATTATTGTTAACCTTGCGTCCCCTTGCTATTGGTTTGTTCTTCTGTTTTTGTGCCTTTTCCTGCAACATAAACTTATACATCCATCCTGCTTCACAGAAATGTGATATTTTGCGCCTGATATAGACTTGCAATGTTTTCAGGACATCCCTGTAGTATTGTCCAGTTCCTGATTTATGTGCAGGTACAACATACTGATAAAGTATTCCATGAATATCAAAGAATGAGATAGCCATAACTTTTCCAGCAGAAGCAACCAATTTTGCCTTTTGGGGGGTTGGAGATGAAGGAGATTTCCACACTGAGCTTTGCTGTTTCCTCTCAGGATCAAAATGATGTAGCCAAGTTTCATCAGTAGTGAATACGTTTGAAAGAAACTCCGGATCTTCCTCTAACATCAACTTTAACTGCATATTACCTCCTTTACAGCGGTAGGCGATACTGAACATATCTGAAGTTGCCTGGTTCTCACAGGCGGGAGCCGGGAGCACCAATAATGAAACTAATACGGCGTGTGTTTCAAATTAAGCCAACAGAATATAATAAGACTGCATGTTAATACGAAAAATTATGACCGTAAACAAATTATGATCTTGCTTTATTGAACAGGTCTCGTACTTACTGAGAATGCCTTATATTGCCTTTATATTTTTTTCGATATATAAATCAAATGATTGTTACGCCATTGTTACGTCACGAAAGTTTAGTTATGTTTAACTTGTATTAATACCCAAAAAGGCTGCTTTCTTATCGATTTTCAAACATTAAGTTGCACAGAAGTCAGACGAAAGGTGCGATAGAGGGTAGATGCTTAGTGTGAATTAGAAAGGAAGGGGAAGGGATAAAGTACGAGACATTGTGAGGGAAAAGAGATGAGAGACTGAGGAGAAACAAGAGAAAAGCGCAGAGGAATCGGTGCATTTAATGCAATAATGCAAGCAGAGTTGTAACTTCTGCTAGTCGTTTAATAATTTCTTATAACTGTTCGTGAAGTAACAATGACAAATATACAATTATGTTACAGCTTCCCTGATTAGTTTAGATGTCGCTTAGCAGTAACTTTTAATACGTATATGCACATAAGAGCTCTTTTCATAGTTTGTATGTATTATACGTTTCCAGTATCTACCTGACAGAGATAAGGACCTTGCTAAAAATGTAAACAAATTGATTTTGCCAATATTAAGCGAAATGAATTTAAATAAAAGAGAAGAGCATTTTCGTGGAGGTACAATATTTATTTGCGCTATGTATATCATGCGAAGCACTTTCTTAATGCATAAAACCAATCTCTGGTCAACACAGCTGCAGCAAAACTACCCTACGGCATTACGTAATATAAAATTAGGTCTATTCAAAGCACTGTCCCATCCAGCGCTGTAAAACGGCAATCGAATGCTGCACGTGCGAAGAAAGCGAGATTAATAGTCCTAGACCGGTTTCTCTTCAAGGAAATGAAACTGGGACTCGAACCTTGGCCTTCTGGGCGCGGAGAAATCCAGATCAGATCTTGGAAAGATTACCGGTAATGCAGGAAGCCTAATTTTGCCGTCAGGGAGCGGCAGTTTTACGATCATTGTATGGGCATGTTCAAACGGAAACAAACGGCGTAGATTGTCTGCAACATACATGGCGAGATAAGCTGAATATTAGGTTAGACTAGTTCGGAAACTGTCTATCTCCACTAGATGTGAAAACATCTGGAGCTCTAGGAAGTTGAAGTTATCTTAAATACCAGCTTAATCGGATATTACCACAACGCAATGTAATTACAGCTTTTGTTTCTCGGCTATAGGTTCTGAAGGTTCCTGATTGTGAACATTAATGAATGTATGTATATATACATATATATAGAAAAATATTTGAATAAATAACAGAATATATGAAAGGGTAGAGCCAGACTGAAAAATGCAATGCCATAGCCGGGATTTGAACCACGGATTTTCTGGTCTCCGTCCAGGCGGTCTAAACCATTTTCCGTGGTTTAAATTCCGGCTATGATATTAAACTTTTCAGTCTGGTCCTATCCTTTCATAGTGCATCCTACACACGGCTAGTGTGAAAGAACAACCAATTTACATTAATTGACCTAATAGTGGTTAACTATAAAGCCCGGGCCTTAAAGTACTTACAGCATACTAAGTCGTCATTAAGGTAGTTCTCTCATGTGTTTATGAAAACTCCTAGTGGTTTACCGGGACAAACACGAGTCAGTTGGAGAATTTAATGTCATGTCGGCACATTGCCATTAGGAGCTCAATGGTTTAGAGCAGCTGGACGGAAACCAGAAGATCCGTGTTTCAAATCCCAGGTATGGCATTAAATTTTACAGTCTGGCTCTAACCTTTCATAGTGCGTCCTATACACGGCTAATATGAAAGAACAAAAAATTTGCAATAGAATATAAGTTCAGCAGAACATATATAGGGGGTACACGATATCCTAGTGTTTACGGCACTAGATGTCGGGGGTTCCATTCCCGATGATACCATTGGAACTTATTCCCTGGTATAATCCTTCTGGTCGAGCTATGGCGCTGGGGTTCACTCAGCCTCTAAGAGAAATGAGTACCAGTGACATTCCAAGGGGTGAAGTCAGCTGCCTCATGGGGCCGACAAGGCACAGGACTTGTGTCCCGATATCTAATACATGGGTGCCGCAACCATCCGTTGCCCTCATATGAGCTGCAAAGGCTTCATAATATATAAAGTATATATACATGTTCTATAAAGAATTATCACTTTTTTTGGCAACGTACCTTCACTCACCCTCGTAATTTTGACTGTACTTCTCAAAATTATCTCCCTTGAACGCGATGCACTTGTCCCAGTGCTTCTGCCAGTCTTCTAAGACATGCTGCAAACCATTTTTGAGAAATCCTTCAAAATCGCCTCCGCAGCCTTCACCACTGCTTCTGATGATGGATAATGCCTCCCACGAAGGCGTTTCTTCAAGTTACGGAATAGAAAAATGTCACATGGGGCTAAATAAGGACTATAGGGAGGGTGACATATGCACTTCATGCAAAAATATTGGCAGTATGCGGGCGCACATTATCGCGGTGCAGCATCCAGACTGCTTCAGGGAAATGTGGACTTTTGCGCCTGATATTTACTTGCAATGTTTTCAGGACATCCCTGTAGTATTGTCCAGTTACTAGTGTGTGTGCAGGTACATGATGATAAATCATTCCATGAATATCAAAGAATGAGATTACCATAACTTTCGCAGCAGGAGCAACCACTATTGCTTTTTTGTGGGTTGGGGATGAAGGAGATTTCCACACTGAGTTTTGCTGTTTGCTCTCATGGTCAAAATGATGTAGCCAAGTTTCATAAGCAGTGATTACGTTTGAAGAAAACTCCGGATCTTCCTCTAACAAAAACTTAACTGCACGCAGACCTGCATGCGAATGACGTTTTGTTCGATAATCAACAGTCTTGGAACCCATCGCGCACAAACACGTCTCGTGTGTAATGTTTCTGTCACCAACGTGTGGGTGGCAGCCAATGAAATTTTGAGTATTTCAGAAAGTGATCTTAAGGTAATTCATCGATCCTCTCTCACAATGGCAGCAGCAGTGTTGATGTTTTCATCCCTAAGAGCAGTACCTGGAGCTCCGCGTCCACCTTCCTTTGAAATTGATTGTATCCCCTCTTAAAACATCTTAAACCACCTTCGAGCTGTGTTGTAGGGAAGAACAGACTCTCCATAGGCCTCCTGTAACATTGTATAGGCCTCAACTGAAGATTGGTTGAGACGAAAGCAGAATTTCAAAGCTGCATATTGTTCCTCGCGTTTTACCTCCATTGCAGCGGTAGGCAATATTGAACATGTCTGAACTTACCTGGTTCTCACAGGCGTGAAGCGGGAGTACCAACAATGAAACTACTACGGTCTGTTTGTTTCACATTAAGCTAAAGTACATAATATTGAATTTTAGTGCGAAAAATTATGACAGTGAAGAATTATGATCATTCTTTATTGTTATATTTTCCATCAACATTCTCACATATTGTGCCGAATCCTCATAATTGAAATACAGAATTCACCCTAATTTGCTCACACCTAGGAACTTCGTTATCTTTTTTAACTTTAGAATTGAAGACAAAAGACTCCACCACTTTCTGAACCTTGAACAATTGATTTCCAGGAATACTTCCTTAACTAATTACCTTATCTTTTAATCCGAAGATATCGGCACATCTTATATTATGCAGCTGGTTCTAAAGTACCAAAATGCTTATTTTTTGTTTGTAATTTGTTTGCTCATCAATAATTCCAGTCCCAAAATAGTTCTAAAAATAAAAATTAAAAAAGTTAGCAAAGGGTTTCAATCAAATTAAAAATATATGCCTACAAATGTTATATTAGAATTTATTCTTTTCAGAAAATGCATGGAGTTAGAAATAAGTTTGAGATGGAGTTATTAAAATTTATGCTAAATAAAAATAAATATTAAGCGCATTAGCAAAGATTTTTAATTATGGATAAAATAAATGTTTGCTCTACTCTGGTTTAATTTATATATTTGTCTTTGTCCCCTTGGTAGGGGTGGATGTAAATAAGAAGGGGCTCCACAAGGGGTCACTAAATATACTTATAAATTAAAAATAAGGTTGAAAGAGTTGATAAAAGATTTTAATCAGGATTAAAAGATATGTTTGTTTCTACGTTACTTTAAATTGCAGACTTACAGGTGGCCGTGCAAACCGTCCTTCATTGAAGGTGGTTGATGTGGATGCACGACCTAAGCAGGTTTACTGACAGAGAAGGGTCTTCCAGCTCAGTAGAATACTTGTCCGTTGTACTGGACTACAACTGTATCCTTCCGGCACTGGATAAGAGAAATTGCCTTTAAGCAAAAAGCCATTCCTTAGGCAATGCATGATAATTGTGTGTTTTTCTGAGGGAACAGAGAAAAAAAGAATTGTAAGTATGGGACAGAGAGCTGGTTTCGGAGAGTTTATTTTATCCCACTACAAACATGTAGCAGCACCTATTAAATGACAAGCAGGTCCCTCTGCATCCCACAAGTAAGTTTTAGGATTAGGCTTAAGATTTCATTAAAGAGGGGATACGGTACGTAGGCCACCACGCTGGGCCCCGTTGTTCCTATGCCCCCAAGTGGGGACACCCCCGGGAGGAAGGATGAGGCAGAGGAGACAGAGGGTGGCCGACCCAAGGAGCTATGACAGTACAGAGGGCAGGGTCCCTACAATTTACTTGGATAGATGCTTCCCCCGACAGGACAGGACAACGGAACGCTCCCCTACAGCGGGACGGCAAAGTGCCCAGCAGCCGAGCCGTAATGGTACCAAGGCAGGCGATCCGAGCCCAAAAGGTCCCTGGCTGGCGATCCGAGCCCCAAAGGTCCCTGGCTGGCAATGCGAGCCCCAAAGGTCCCTGGCTGGCGTTCCGAGCCACAAAACTACCAGGCTGGCGTTCCGAGCCCCAAAGGTCCCTGGCTGGCGTTCCGAGCCACAGAAGTCCCAGGCAGGCGATCTGAACCCCAAAGGTCCCTGAGTGGCGATCCGAGCCCCAAAGGTCCCTGGCTGGCGTTCCGAGCCACAGAAGTCCCAGGCAGGCGATCTGAACCCCAAAGGTCCCTGGCTGGCGATCCGAGCCACAGAATTCCCAGGCAGGCGTTCCGAGCCCCAAAGGTCCCTGGCTGGCGTTCCGAGCCATAGAAGTCCCATGCAGGCGTTCCGAACCCCAGAGATCCCTGGCTGGCGTTCCAAGCCACAGAAGTTCCAGGCAGGCGTTCCGAGCCCCAAAGGTCCCTGGCTGGCGATCCGAGTCCCAAAGGTCCCTGGCTGGCGTTCCGAGCCACAAAATTCTCAGGCAGGCGTTCCGAGCCCCAAAGGTCCCTGGCTGGCGTTCCGAGCCACAGAATTCCCAGGCAGGCGTTCCGAGCCCCATAGGTCCCTGGCTGGCGTTCCGAGCCACAGAAGTCCCAGGCAGGCGTTTCGAGCCCCAAAGGTCACTGGCCTGCGATCGGAGCCCCAAAGGTCCCTGGCTGGATATCCGAGCCCCAAAGGTCCCTGGCTGGCGATCCGAGCCACAGAAGTCCCAGGCAGGCGTTCCGAGCCCCAAAGGTCTCTGGCTGGCGATCCGAGCCCCAAAGATCCCTGGCTGGCGATCCGAGCCAGAGAAGCCCCAGGCCGGCGATCCGAGCCCCAAAGTTCCCTGGTTGGCTTTCCGAGCCCCAAAGGTCCCTGACTGGCGATCCGAGCCCAAAAGGTCCCTGGCTGGCGTTCCGAGCCCCAAAGGACCCTTGCTGGCGTTCCGAGCCACAGAAGTCCCAGGCAGGTGTTCCGAGCCCCAAAGGTCCCTGACTGGCGATCCAAGCCCCAAAGGTCCCTGGCTGGCGATCCGAGCCACAGAAGTCCCATGCAGGCGTTCCGAGCCCCAGAGATCCCTGGCTGGCGTTCCAAGCCACAGAAGTTCCAGGCAGGCGTTCCGAGCCCCAAAGGTCCCTAGCTGGCGATCCGAGTCCCAAAGGTCCCTGGCTGGCGTTCCGAGCCACAGAAGTCCCAGGTAGGCGTTCCGAGCCCCAAAGGTCCCTGGCTGGCGTTCCGAGCCACAGAAGTCCCAGGCAGGCGATCCGAACCCCAAAGGTCCCTGGCTGGCGGTCCGAGCCACAGCATTCCCACGCAGGCGTTCCGAGCCCCAAAGGTCCCTGGCTGGCGTTCCGAGCCATAGAAGTCCCATGCAGGCGTTCCGAGCCCCAGAGATCCCTGGCTGGCGTTCCAAGCCACAGAAGTTCCAGGCAGGCGTTCCGAGCCCCAAAGGTCCCTGGCTGGCGATCCGAGTCCCAAAGATCCCTGGCTGGCGTTCCGAGCCACAAAATTCTCAGGCAGGCGTTCCGAGCCCCAAAGGTCCCTGGCTGGCGTTCCGAGCCACAGAATTCCCAGGCAGGCGTTCCGAGCCCCATAGGTCCCTGGCTGGCGTTCCGAGCCACAGAAGTCCCAGGCAGGCGTTCCGAGCCCCAAAGGTCACTGGCCTGCGATCGGAGCCCCAAAGGTCCCTGACTGGCGTTCCGAGCCACAGAAGTCCCAGATAGGCGCTCCGAGCCCCAAAGGTCCCTGGCTGGCGTTCCGAGCCACAGAAGTCCCAGGCAGGCGTTCCGAGCCCCAAAGGTCCCTGACTGGCGTTCCGAGCCACAGAGGTCCCTGGCTGGCGTTCCGAGCCCCAAAGGTCCCTGACTGGCGTTCCGAGCCACAGAGGTCCCTGGCTGGCGTTCCGAGCCACAAAGGTGTTTGGCTGGCGATGCGAGCCACAAAATTCTCAGGCAGGCGTTCCGAGCCCCAAAGGTCCCTGGCTGGCGTTCCGAGCCACAGAATTCCCAGGCGGGCGTTCCGAGCCCCATAGGTCCCTGGCTGGCGTTCCGAGCCACAGAAGTCCCAGGCAGGCGTTCCGAGCCCCAAAGGTCACTGGCCTGCGATCGGAGCCCCAAAGGTCCCTGACTGGCGTTCCGAGCCACAGAATTCCCAGGCAGGCGTTCCGAGCCCCAAAGGTCCCTGGCTGGCGTTCCGAGCCACAGAAGTCCCAGGCAGGCGTTCCGAGCCCCAAAGGTCCCTGGCTGGCGTTCCGAGCCACAGAAGTCCCAGGCTGGCGTTCCGAGCCCCAAAGGTCCCTGACTGGCGTTCCGAGCCACAGAAGTCCCAGGCAGGCGTTCCGAGCCCCAAAGGTCCCTGGCTGGCGATCCGAGCCCCAAAGGTCCCTGGCTGGCGTTCCGAGCCCCAAAGGTCCCTGGCCTGCGATCGGAGCCCCAAAGGTCCCTGACTGGCGTTCCGAGCCACAGAAGTCCCTGGTTGGCGATCCGAGCCACAGAAGTCCCAGGTAGGCGTTCCGAGCCCCAAAGGTCCCTGGTTGGCGATCCGAGCCACAGAAGTCCCAGGTAGGCGTTCCGAGCCCCAAAGTTCCCTGGCTGGCGATCCGACCCACAGAAGTCCCAGGTAGGCGTTTCGAGCCCCAAAGGTCCCTGGCCTGCGATCGGAGCCCCAAAGGTCCCTGACTGGCGTTCCGAGCCACAGAAGTCCCAGGTAGGCGTTCCAAGCCCCAAAGGTCCCTGGCTGGCGGCCCCGAAATGGTCCCAGTAGAGCAGCGGAGACCAGCAATCAAACTATCGGAGGAGGAAGTAGTTTTCCTCAGAGCTTATCATCCTGCCATGCACCGCCGAGACTCCCACCGACACTTCTACCCTGAAAGAGACCATCAGATGAGAGATCATGTGAAATGATAATGGAGATGAAATGTAGGGACAGAAATTCGGTGTATGTAATTAACCTGCCCATGCATTCGCCTAGCAACCTGGGAAACCCACCGAAAAACCATGGGTCAGGCAGGTCAGTCACGAGAATCAAACCTGGGCCACAGACCAAACCACCTGAGCCATCCCGCTCGGTAGAAGCAAGTGTTACGTGTTATTCAGTTGATACCGTTGTTTGTTAGTGGTTGTTCTTTTTGTTGTTTGAGTGTTTTGAAAACCGGCACAGAGTTAAGTTTAGTGGCTAACTACTTGAGTAAAATTAAGATTAATAGCGTGAGAAATACATTGACAGATACGGCATATAGTATTGTTTGAGTTGTGAGGTTGAAATATATTTAATTTAGCCACGCAAAATGTAGGACTCTCTTTCCTTCTTAAGCGTTTTTCGGGTGCGTTCAGACAAAACACTGGCGCTCTGTTTCGGACAGCCAAAACATATCCATGTAAACAAGTTAATGAAAACATTATCAAAAATAAATTAAAACAATATAAAATATATGGACGCTTTCTTATTGAATTATTGAGAAACTATTAGGCCTCTCTCTAGTAGTGAGTCCTTCATTTGTTCCAGATAGGAAGGCTGAAAGTAAAGAAATTGGGAAGAAGGCAACATGGTGTTAGTTTCAAATAAAGTAAGAAGCAAATTATTATTCACAAAATAGCCCCAATCCCAAGCAATAGCAGAGAAACATTTGACATTCGAAAGAGGCGTCAACTTATGCCAGTGTAACCTGCTTCCTCGACGAGGCGTACTACTGCACAACAAGATCCCTCTGACTCTTCATCTCTCTCGGCTCTGCTAATTAGCCTGTTCACTCAACTTCTAAGTTCTTTATCCACGTTCCTCACTCCTCTCTTACCGCAATTTACACAATGATTCCAAAACGCTCTTCTAACTATTTTCCGAAATGGTGGCGTGTAATAGGCCATCTCTTTCATCACTCACTCTCCTGAACTGGAACGCTAATGGCATACGCACTAAACGTGCCTCCTTCGCTGCCTTTCTCAGCTTGCACAGTATAGATGCTGCCTGTATCACCGAGACTCATCTTCTCCCGAATGAACGTTTCTCTGTTCCAGGCTACAAGATTTATAGATTTGATCGGAATGCACCTACCGCCTCTGGGGGAGTAGCTGTGCTAGTTAAACGTTCTCTGACTCATCATGAAATATTCCTACCTGTGATTCCCGGTTTTGAGGTAGTGGGCGTTAAACTCTCTCTTCGCGATAGCAACGATCTCGTTCTAATGAGTGCTTACAAGCCCCCAAATAGTAAGCTTAATACTCACTATTTCTCTTTCCTTTTCCCAGCAGAAAGCTGCACTCTCTTGCTAGGGGATTTGAACTCGAAGCACACTTCTTGGGGCTGTAGAGTCACAAACCCGAATGGACGGCGTCTGTTTGACACTATTAATGCCACTGGTCTTCACATACTGGCTCCCATAGAACCGACTTACTATTCTGGCAACCCACAGGTAGCTCCTGACATTTTGGACATTCGGGTACATCGCAATATACGATTACCTGCATCGATTTCTGCACTG
The DNA here is from genome assembly GCA_030765055.1 of Mantis religiosa. Taxonomy (NCBI): domain Eukaryota; kingdom Metazoa; phylum Arthropoda; class Insecta; order Mantodea; family Mantidae; genus Mantis; species Mantis religiosa. Next base: position 23,505,361 of record CM060959.1, on the reverse strand, counting down.
CCAGCGCTCGATTCCGATCACTGTCCAGTGTTGGTCACATTTAACCTCACTCCTAATATTTTGCCATAAATCCCGCGACTCATCGATGGTTTTGTCAACTGGAACATCTTTCGCACACACCTGGATGCTGCACTCCACACATCTTATCAACTGGGTACTGCGGATGCCATAGACACTGCCGTTCAACATTTTACCTCTGCGCTCTCTTCCAGTGTACGATCCTCTACTACCCGCAGTCTTCAACCTCGCCATTTCCCCTCCTTGCCTATCCATATTACTCAACTCATCCAAGAGAAACATCGCATCCGTCGATTGTGGCAACGTCAGCGTCTACCCTGGCTGCGCCAAAGATTAAATAGTCTCATTCGACAAGTACGGACCGCACTAGAGCAACACCGATTTCAGGAGTACCAGCGACAATTAGCCACTATCCGTCCCGGAGATCATACCTTATGGAACATCACTAAGAGGATTCTCCGAGAGCCGACAGTGATTCCACCCCTTCAGGTTGATGGGACCCTTTTGAGTGACTCTGCTGCCAAGTGTGACGCTCTAGCTACTCACTACGAGCGTACATTCACGCCTAACACCTGTCTTGACTCTAATATACCCTCTTCCGTGGACAGGGAACTCCTTGAGTACCAACTTCGTCCTACAGCGCACAACAGAATTTCGTTCACTACTCCACGTGAATTGAACCGCTTTATCCATCGTCTTCCCGTTAAAAAGTCTCCCGGTCATGACCTTATCCCTAACGTTGTGCTGAAGAATTTGACAAACAAAGCCCTAGCTTATTTATCATCAATCTTCAATGCTGCTCTGCGCATTGGTCATTTTCCATCTACATGGAAACATGCGGAAATTATAGTCTTCCACAAACCCAATAAGCCAAAAAATCTTCCCTCAAGTTACAGACCAATCAGCTTATTACCTACACTTTCTAAGCTTTTTGAAAAGATTATTCATCAACGTATTTCTCATTTTTTTATCCATAATCAGATAATTCCGTCTTTTCAGTTTGGCTTTCGCCCGAAGCATGCTACCACTCACCAATTGCTCAGAATCACGCAGTCTATTATTCAAGGTTTCGAAAGCAGGCAATACACCGTAGCAGCATTCCTAGATATCGCCCAGGCATTCGACAAGGTGTGGCACAGTGGACTACTACTTAAAACATATCGCATTGGTCTCCCTTATTATCTGATACAAATCATAGCAAGTTTTCTCACCAATAGAACCTTTGTGGTGCGCATTGCTGGTTTCACATCCACCCGACGGCCTATTTTAGCAGGTGTACCTCAAGGTTCAGTACTTGCACCACTCCTCTTTAATATATTCACTTATGATCTTCCTGATATAGCTCCAGTTTGTACGGCGTTATACGCAGATGATACTGCTCCCTATTATTCTCACGTCAATATTCTTCATGCCATTCAGAAACTGCAAATTGCCCTAGATCAATTAGCTCATTGGTTCTCTCACTGGCGCATTTCCCTCAATACTAACAAGACAGAGGTTAAGATCTTCTCTTTACGACCTTATAGGGATCCTCCATCACTACGGCTGCTGGGGGAACCGCTCTCATGGTTACCAAGCAATGTGCCAGTGAAATACCTTGGGGTGTTACTGGACACTCGACTTACTTGGAACGCCCACATCTGTCGGTCTGTTACGCTTGCATTTGCCCGGATATCAAAACTGTACCCTCTACTCAACAGGCGCACTTCACTTGGTTATGAATCCTCCCTGCTTCTTTACACATCTCTAGTCCGTCCCATTTTTACCTATGCAGCTCCAGTCTGGGGTGGCACCAGTAAGACTAATCTCCGCCGACTGCAGGTACTACAAAACAGGGTGCTTCGTACAGTTACAAACGCTCCATGGTTCATCCGAAACCAGCAGCTTCATCATGGGTTTGGTCTTCTACCCGTTCACCAATACATCCGACGCCTGGCACGTCCATTCTTTTACCATCTCCAGGAGGTCCCTGGAGCTGTTACCTACCATCTCGGCTGTCGCACTCGCCAGCCAACGCGCCTGAAGCGCAGACTGCCACAAGATCTTCTCCTAAGTGACGTCTCCAGCACAGACGACTCAGACACGTGATTACTACCATCAGACTTTAAGTTCTCAATTTGTGTTACAGTTATCCTCCACATTTAGTTAGAGGAGTCGTTCATGGCTACCTCCATTGTTATGTGTCCTGTTCCTATGTATCTTATAACAAACATCTGTAAAGCATAATTGCTGATCGATGGATAAAATAAAATAAAAAAAAAAGAAAGAGGCGTCAAGAACGAAGTGAAGTATTCCCTTCAACTCCATAAAATTGTGGAAAGGTGAACACTTTGGGAAGAAAGAGAAAAGAAAAACAACCAAAACTGAGGTCCAATATAACTGAAAAGAATTTGATAATTGCAAAGTTAATAGTGAAATTTCAAACGGTTAAATAAAAGGGCTGTTCAATAAAGAATGATCATAATTTTTTTACGGTCATAAATTTTCGCTCTAAAATTCAGTGTTATTATATTCTGTTAGCTTAATATGAAAAAAAAAAACATGCGGTAGTAGCTCCATTGCTGGTACTCCTGGTTCCCGCCTGTGAGAACCAGGTAAGTTCAGACATGTTCAGTATCGCCTACCGCTGCAATGGAGGTAACATGTAGTTAAAGTTGATGTTAGAGGAAGATCCGGAGTTTCTTTCAAATGAAATCACTGCTGATCAAACTTGTCTACATCATTTTGATCCTGAGAGCAAACAGCAAAGCTCAGTGTGGAAATCTGCTTCATCACCAGCCCCCCCAAAAAGCAAAAGTAGTTGCTTCTCCTGGGAAAGTTATGGTTATTTCATTCTTTGATATTCATGGAATGGTTTATCAGCATGTTGTGCCTGCACACACATCAGTAACTGGACGTTACTGCAGGGATGTACTGAAAACATTGCAAGACCATATTAGGCGCGAAAGAACACATTTCCGTGAAGCAGGCTGGATGCTGCACCACGATAATGCGCGGCCGCAGATTGCCAATGTTGTTGCTGAATATCTTGCAAAAGCAACATGAAGTGCGTCCCTCACACTCTCTATAGTCCAGATTTAGCCCCATGTGTCATTTTTCTATTCCCTAACTTGAAGAAACGCCCTCGTGGAGGGCATGGTGAAGGAATGGTGAAGGCTGCGGAGGCAATTTTGAAGGATCTCTCAAAAAAAGTTTTCCAGCATGTCTTCGAAGAGTGACAGAAACTCTGGGATAAGTACATCGCATTCAGGGGAGACTATTTTGAGAAGACCCATCAAAATTATGAGGATGAATAAAGGTACGTTGTCAAATAACAGCTATCATTCTTTATTGAACAGCCCTCGTAGAATCCAGCAGCTAGATCTTTAACGAGGTTCATCGTCATCATCTTTTCCTCCACAACTTACTTTCAGCAACTCCAAGTCGGTACAAATTAGCCCAGAGTCAAATAGGTAAAAAGAAGGTACCAACTGCATCATTTGTGGGGTAAAGTTCAATAAAGATGGGATAATGTTGTATATTCAACTTTAGGCACACCAAAATTACCCCATTCTTGTAGGGAATGCATTATTCTACAAGTGTGATCATTGCAAAGGAAAGCAAACGTAAAGTGTAATCCAGAAATATCCCATAACACACTCCTATTTTAAAAACTCAGCAAAGACAGATACACACTTAACGTTAAAAACATTTTTATTACAATTTTATTTCAAAATTATAGTTAGTAGGTGTTCTAATATGGAACCAAAGACTCTCAAAAATGACACTTGTTTATTCTTTCAATATCATGAACTACACTCCTGGAAATTGAAATAAGAACACACTGAATTCATTGTCCCAGGAAGGGGAAACTTTATTGACACATTCCTGGGGTCACATACATCACATGATCACATTGACAGAACCATAGGCACATAGACACGGGCAACAGAGCATGCACAATGTCGGCACTAGTACCGTGTATATCCACCTTTGGCAGCAATGCAGGCTGCTATTCTCCCATGGAGACGATCGTAGAGATGCTGGATGTAGTCCTGAGGAACGGCTTGCCATGCCATTTCCAGCTGGCGCCTCAGTTGGACCAGCGTTCGTGCTGGACGTGCAGACCGCGTGAGACGACGTTTCATCCAGTCCCAAACATGCTCAATGGGGGACAGATCCGGAGATCTTGCTGGCCAGGGTAGTTGACTTACACCTTCTAGAGTACGTTGGGTGGCACGGGATACATGTGGACGTGCATTGTCCTGTTGGAACAGCAAGCTCCCTTGCCGGTCTAGGAATGGTAGAACGATGGGTTCGATGACGGTTTGGATGTACCGTGCACTATTCAGTGTCCCCTCAACGATCACCAGAGGTGTACGGCCAGTGTAGGAGATCGCTCCCCACACCATGATGCCGGGTGTTGACCCTGTGTGCCTCGGTCCATGCAGTCCTGATTGTGGCGCTCACCTGCACGGCACCAAACACGCATACCACCATCATTGGCACCAAGGCAGAAGTGACTCTCATCTCTGAAGATGACACGTCTACATTCGTCCCTCCATTCACGCCTGTCGTGACACCACTGCAGGCAGGCTGCACGATGTTGGGGCGTGAGGAGAAGACGGCCTAACGGTGCGCGGGACCGTAGCCCAGCTTCATGGAGACGGTTGCGAATGGTCCTCGCCGATACCCCAGGAGCAACAGTGTCCGTAATTTGCTGGGAAGTAGCGGTGCGGTCCCCTACGGCACTGCTTAGGATCCGACGGTCTTGGCGTGCATCCGTGCGTCGCCGCGGTCCGGTCCCAGGTCGACGGGTACGTGCACCTTCCGCCGACCACTGTCGACAACATCGATGTACTGTGGAGACCTCACACCCCACGTGTTGAGCAATTCGGCGGTACGTCCACCCGGCCTCCCGCATGCCCACTATACGCTCTCGCTCAAAGTCCGTCAACTGCACATACGGTTCACGTCCACGCTGTTGCGGCATGCTACCAGTGTTAAAGACTGCGATGGAGCTCCGTATGCCACGACAAACTGGCTGACACTGACGGCGGCGGTGCCCAAACGCTGCGCAGTTAGCGCCATTCGACGGCCAACACCGCGGTTCCTGGTGTGTCCGCTGTGCCGTGCGTGTGAACATTGCTTGTACAGCTCTCTCGCAGTGTCCGGAGCAAGTATGGTGGGTCTGACACACCGGCGTCAATGTGTTCTTATTTCCATTTCCAGGAGTGTACTATTATAAAAAACTTAAGGTGTCTATTAACATACGACCTTGCTCCACTGTTAGAGAAGGTAATATTAATGAGTTAAGTCATGTGGTTTCTAATAGTACTTATAAAATTACTTTAAAAGGTTTATTGTATATTGATATGTCATATTTTATACACATGTTTTATGATTATATTAGGGAATTTAGAATGCAATAAATGAAATCCAGAAATACTGTGAAGAGTGGGGAATAAAAATAAACATAAATAAGTCGAAAGTTATGGTCATTAAGAAGGGAGTTAAACTAAAAAAGATGAATAGTGGATACTAAATGGAAAAAAGTTAGAAGTGGTTAATGAATTTGAATACTTAGGAGTAAGGGTGAATAACAATTGAAAGTGGGAAGCACACAGGAGAAAAATTGAAAAAAAAAAAGAAGGGCGGCAATGAATGAAATAAGAATATCTAAATATAAACTAGAAATGGCAACCAAGTGCTTAGAAAGAATGTAGGAAGCACTAGTTGAATCCAAAATGTTGTATGCAGTGTAACTCTGGGTCAGGGGGGCACAGAGGTAAACAAAACGGTGTACCAAAACTACAGAAGGTTTTGTAAAGAGCTACTAGTCTTACCAAGATCAGCACCTAGGGAAGCTTTAGTAGAATTAGGAAAGACAAGAAGACATGGAATAATAATGGAAATTATGAAATTATGCATAAGACATCAAAAAAGTTTAGTGAACTCAAGTAGTACATGGGCAGAGATAGGAGGAATTGTGGAAAAAATAAGAATGGGATATATATGGAGATTAGAGGAAAGGAACACAAGCGATGTGGATAAACAAGTAAAATGCAGAATATAAGATATGAAAAGACAGGAAATATGGTGAAGTGTATAAAATATGAAATCACTACAATTTTACAAGAAAATTGGTGACGAGAAGCATATGTAGATTACTGCAATAGGCAAGAGAGAGAAAGGTTAGCATGGATGAGAAGAGGAATAATATTTATAAGAGATATAAGATGTAGTGAAAATGGAATTTGTGAATTGTGTGGGGGAAAAGAAAGCATAGAACACTGTGTAACAGAATGCGAGGAGGTTGTAAATGGAGAAAAAAGGTATGGGAAGAAAGAAGGGAGAAAGTAGAGAAGAGGATAGTGGCTATAAAAATGTTAACGGGCAGGGAGGAAAATAAGCTAATAAGTTTTGGTGAGTTCTTGCAGAACTAAAAATAAAAAGGATCCAGAAATATAAAAATATAAGAAAGGAAGATGAAGGGGAAGAAAGGAGCTAATTAAGTAACAAGGAGAAATGCAGGTTAAGAGCTACCTCACAGAGCAGAAGACCAGGATGTCATGGAAGTCAAGGTAACAACAAGCTAAAGACAAATAAATGTAAACAATATAAGAAAGGCTGATGAGGGGGATAATGGAACTAATTAAGTAACAAGGAGGAACGGAGGTTATGACCTACCTAGCAGAGCAGAAGACCAGGATGCCATGGAAGTCAAGGTAGCAACAAGGTAATGACAAATAAATGTAAGCAATATAAGAAAGGCTGATGAGGGGGAGAATGGGACTAATTAAGCAACGAGGAGGCATGGAGGTTAAAAGCTACCTGACAGAGCAGAAAACCAGGGTGTCATATAAGTCAAGGTAGCTACAAGGTAAATACAGATGAATGTAAATAATATAAGAAAAGAAGATGAGGGGTAGAATGGTACTAATTAAGTAGCAAGGAGGCATGGAGAATATGAGGAACCTGAGAGAGCAGAAGACCAGAGTGTCACGTAAGCCAAGGTAGCAACAAGGTAAAGACAAATAAATGTAAAGAAGATAAGAAAGGAGGATCAGTGGGAGAATGGGACTAATTAAGCAACAAGGAGGCATGGAAGTTAAGAGCTATCTGACAGAGCAGAAGACCAGGGTGTCATGTAAGCCAAGGTAGCAACAAGGTAAAGACAAATAAATGTAAAGAATATAAGAAAGGAAGATGAGGGGGAGAATAGGACTAATTAAGTTACAAGGAGGCATGGAGGTTAAGAGCTCCGTGGCAGAGCAGAAGACCAGGGTGTCATGTAAGTGAAGGTAGCAACAAGGTAAAAACAAATGAATGTAAAGAATATAAGAAAGGAAGATGAGGGGGAAGAATGGGATTATTAAGTAACAAGGAGGCATGGAGGTTAAGAGCTACCTGGCAGAGCAGAAGACCAGGGTGTCATGTAAGCCAAGGTAGCAACAAGGTAAAGACAAATGAACGTAAAGAATATAAGAAAGGAAGATGGGGTGTGGGGGAGAATGGGACTAATTAAGTAACAAGGAGACATGGAGGTTAAGAGCTACCTGGCAGAGCAGCGGACCAGGGTGCCATGTAAGCCGAGGGAGCAACAAGGTAAAGACAAATAAATGTAGAGAATACAAGAAAGGAAGATGAGGGGGAGAATGGGACTAATTAAGTAACAAGGAGACATGGAGGTTAAGAGCTACCTGGCAGGGCAGAAGACCAGGGTGTCATTTAAGCCAAGGTAGCAACAAGGTAAAGACGAACTAATGTAAAGAATATAAGAAAGGAAGATGGGGTGTGGGGGAGAATGGGACTGATTAAGTAACAAGGAGACATGGAGGTTAAGAGCTACCTGGCAGAGCTGAAGACCAGAGTGTAATGTAAGCCAAGGTAGCAACAAGGTAAAGACGAATGAATGTAAAGAATATAAGAAAGGAAGATGGGGTGTGGGGGAGAATGGGACTAATTAAGTAGTAAGGAGGCATGGAGGTTAAGAGCTACCTGGCAGAGCAGAAGACCAGGGTGTCATGTAAGCCAAGGTAGCAACAAGGTAAAGACTAATAAATGTAAAGAATATAAGAAAGTAAGATGGGGTGTGGGGGAGAATGGGACTAATTAAGTAGCAAGGAGGCATGGAGGTTAAGAGCTACCTGGCAGAGCAGAAGACCAGAGTTTCATGTAAGCCATGGTAGCAACAAAGTAAAGACTAATAAATGTAAAGAATATAAGAAAGTAAGATGGGGTGTGGGGGAGAGTGGGACTAATTAAGTAGCAAGGAGGCATGGAGGTTAAGAGCTACCTGGCAGAGCAGAAGACCAGAGTTTCATGTAAGCCATGGTAGCAACAAAGTAAATACAAATAAACGTAGTGCACACATTTTAGGGGGATTCTTAAGGCAGAAAATTCTTGACCTCAATTACGATAACAGATTTTAACCACTGTATCTGGAACAATAGACACTAGCTGTGTGCGAATGTCCTCACGAAGCCGAAAAAAGGCATTAGGATCAGAAATAAAGCCTCACATTTGGAACTATTGCACATTGAAGAAAATACTGTACTGCAAGTGGAGGACAGCTCAGTGAACTGCATTTGCACAAATTGGAACGAGTAAAACGAATGTCAGGAACGTCCTTCGTGTCACCTGTTGCACCCATTTCAAAGGCAGCACGTGGACAACTTGGAACCAGATCGTTATATATGTTAGCATTCATTTTGCACTTGTTTTTGGAGCAGTGTCAAATGCATCCATGTCTGCTGATGGAACTTCTGTGTTGAAGTCAATATAGCAATTTTGGCCTCCTTTATTTATGTACAGGTTTTCAAAGCATAGAAATATTTAAGAAAATCCCTACCACCATCTATCCTATATTTTCTCAATATGCTAATAACAGATTGTTTAAAATACAATATGTTTTACATATTTGCATGTCTGATTCTAAATGTATATTTTGAAATTTTCGAGAATGTCCGCGGAAATCCTCTTCATTCTGAATGACTTTTGCATAGCTGTTGAACAGTAAGGCTTTGACAGAACCTTAGTTCAAAAATGTAGAGCACACACATTTTATGTCAAATACATTTTTTTCCTTGTGAGGCTTACACTTTCTTCTTGCTGTTAGTAAGAATTTTCAAATACCTAAAGCTTTTCTCAAATATAAAGTCTGATAGCGACCGGCTCAAAGAAGGTTTGAGTAACATTTAAAGCTTATCGTATTTGCTTATTCCAATATTACAACAACAACAAAATATAAAATAAGGTAATTACTATATTTAAGTTTGATTTATGATTCACTATGTTTACATTCAACTTCACTTACTTGTTGTGAAGAATACGTCACTGTTAATAATGCTTCTGTTTTTAATATTTAAGATAATTACTGCTTATACAGTGCGATCCATATACACCTGAACCATTTCAATAAGCCATACCTCTTGCAACAATAATAGGACATATCTAAAACTTTGGGAGAATATAATACACAATTGGGAAATTACATTACACTATTTACATCTGGGAGAAAATGTTTGAAGTGTCCTCCACCAGCATCTATACATGTTTGCACTCGTCTCACTATATTCTCTGAAGTTTTACTGAGAGTATCCTCAACAATGTAACTTATTTCGGTTCGTATGGATTCCTTGAGAACATCAATTGTCCGTGGCCTATTCTTGTACACTCTATTTTTAGATACCCCACAAGAAAACATCTGGTGAGTTTAGGGCAGTGGATCTGGGAGGCCACAGTACTTTTGAGATTATTCGATTATCAAAGAAACTGGTTAAAAGTTCCATGATGTCATTAGATGTATGTCACGTTGCTCCATCTTGCTGGAAATAGACTTCCCTTAATTTGATATCATCTCCGTAAAATTCAGAGAATATGATGAGACGAGTACAAACATGTATAGATGCTGGTGGAGGACACTTCCAACATTTTCTCTGAGATGTAAATAGTGTAATCTGGAAATCTCCTTCATCACCAACCCCCTAAAAAGCAAAAGTAGTTGTTTCTGCTGGCAAAGCTATGGTCATGTCAGTTTTTCATATTCATGGAATGGTTTATGAGCATGTTGTACCTGCACAGACATCAGTAACTCGAAAATACAAGAGGGATGACCTGAAAACATTGCAAGTCCATATCAGGCGCAAAATACCACATTTCCATGAAGTAGGCTGGATGCTGCACCACGATAATGCGCGGCCGCATATTGCCAATGTTATTGCTGAATATATTGCAAAAATCAACGTGGAGTGCATCCATAACCCTCCCTATAGTCCGGATTTAGCCCCATTGACCATTTTCTATTCCCTAATTTGAAGAAACCCCTTCGTGGGAGGCATTATCCATCATCAGGAGCAGTGGAGAAGGCTGCGGAGGCAATTTTGAAGGATCTCTCAAGAAATGGTTTCGAGCATGTCTTTGAAGACTGGCAAAAGTGCTGAGACAAGTGCATAGCATTCAGGAGAGACTATTTTGCGAAGGACCTTCAAAATTATGAGGATGAGTAAAGGTACGTTGTCAAAACAATTGTGATCATTCTTTATTGAACAGTCATCGTAATTGTATCGGACAGAGGTTGGTCTCGGGGAGTTTGTTTTTCCAACTTATGTAATCTCCTAATTGTGTATTATATTCTCCCTAAGTTGCACGTGTGTCCTATTATTGATTCAAAGGTTATGGCTTATTGAAATCGTTCGGGTTTATATGGATCGCACTATACAAGAGTGGAAATTTAACTGCATGCGACCTCCATGCGGATGTTCTTTTGTTCGGGAATCAACAGTCTTGGAACCCATTGCGCACAAACACATCCCATGTGTAATGTTTCTGTCACCAACGTGTGGGTTGCACCCAATGAAATGTTCAGTATTTCAGAAAGTGATCTTAAGGTAATTCGTCGATCCTCTCTCACAATGGCAGCAGCAGTATTGATGTTTTCTTCCTTTTTTATAATTACTTTATTGATCGATCAGCAGTACAATGCTTTACAGATAAGAGTGGAAAGAAGGTAACAGTACAATAAGAACAATAACACTCAGGGGTAGGCTAACAGGCCGCCCCCTATCTACATTAAGTTAGAACTCCAATAATAGTCTCTGAGAAAATATGTCAATATTGAAGATGTAAGACAGACATCAAACACTAGAATCACTCGAATCAGATGTATCACTTAGAAGCAGGTCCTGTGTTAGTCTCCTCTTCAAGCGTGAAGGCTGGCGCGTGCGGACGCCGATGTTATAATGCACGGCTCCTGGAACTTATTGCAGCGTGGAAAAGAAACGACGAGCGATCCTGCGAATGTAGTCGTGAAGAGGTAACAATTCTAGTTCGTGATGGAGCTGCTGATTACGGATGAACCATGGAGCGTTGGTAGCGATGCGCATGAAGCGATTCTGTATGACCTGAAGACGACTCAGATGACATGTGTGTGCGGCCCCCCTCCCCACACTTGGCAGGCATATGTGATAAGCGGACGAACGAATCATTTGTAGAGTAACAATGAAGACTGTAGGCCGAGGCTGGAACGGCGATGCAACAGCGGTGAGAGTTTTGAAAGTCGCCCGGAGGTCAGTGATATAAGACGATCGATATGAGCACGCCAGGTCAGTCGAGTGTCCAAAAGCACTCCAAGGTATTTAACGGGAGTTGTAGTGGGTAGCCAAGGGACATTGTTCCTGTAGAGACGCAACGGAGTAAGCGGAGTATATCGGCGAAGAGTGAAGATTTTAGCTTCGGTTTTCTGAGGGTTCAGTGAGATCCGCCAAGTGCTGAACCAATGAGTTAGGCGATCTAAAGAGAGCTGTACTACTTGTTGTGCGTGCTGGAGATTAACATGAGAATAATATAGTACTGTGTCATCAGCTTAAAGAGCTAAAAAAGTCGGAGCTAAGTCAGGAATATCAGAAATGTATATATTAAATAGAGTCGGGGCCAGGATGGAACCCTGTGGGACACCTGCGGTAATATTACGTGGGGATGAAAGCTTTCCACCAATGCGTACTGAAAAGCTGCGGTCGTAGAGGAAACTGTGGATTAGACGTGATAAGTAATTAGGAAGACCGATGCGGTAGAGCTTAAGGAGCAAACCTTCATGCCAAACCCTGTCGAATACCTGTGCCACATCAAGGAAGACAGCCATGGTATAATGATGGGCCTCGAAGCCGTGAACAATTGACTGAGTTAATCGTAAAAGCTGATGGGTAGAAGAATGTTTGTGACGAAATCCAAATTGATAAGGCGGAAGAACTTGGTTATGATTAAGGTAAGACAGAAGAAGGCGATGAAATACTTTTTCAAACAGCTTGGAGAGGGTCGGCAACATACTTACAGGACGATAGCTTTCGGGGAGGTGTTTGGGTTTATTGTTTTCTGCCGTAAGAGCAGTAACTGGAGCACCGGGTCCACCTTCCTTTGAAATCAATTGTTTTCCCTCTTTAAACATTTTAAACCACCTTCGAGCTGTGCTGTAGGGAAGAACAGACTCTTCATAGGCCTCCTGTAACATTGTATAGGCCTCAATTGAAGATTTGATGAGACGAAAGCAGAATTTTAAAGCCGCATATTGTTCCTTGCGTGTTACCTCCATTGCAGCGGTAGGCCATATTTAAAATATCTGAACATGCCTGATTCTCAAAGGCGGGAACCAGGAGTACCAACAATGAAACTACTAGGGCATGTTTGTTTCACATTAAGCTTACAGAGAATAATAAGTTTGAATTTTAGTGCGAAAACGTATGGTGGTAAAAAAAATTATGATCATTCTTTATTGAACAGCCCTCGTTTTATCAGAACATTTATTGACCTGGTTTTTAAACAGCTGACTGTCACTGCAACATATTGTATGCCCAAGGATCCCAATTGCAGTGCACATTCATCAGATTATCAAATCGCAGTAACTATGAAAGCATATGTAAACATGCAGGAAAAGCAGAGTCAAAGTTAAACACTACATATTTTTAAACGAAATGTTTATCTTCATTACTACATGAAGCCCTTTATTGGCCAATTTCCTCTTCCATAAATCATGTTTTTTTAATGTTTATAATTTCAGCAGCCAAGAGCTGCGAATCTTAACCACCAAGGACCCCAAACACGCGATTTCTTCACTACGAGAAGAGATGGCACACCCAAACAGGAAGCATGTGAAATGGGCCAAGTAATTTTTCAAAATTCAAGAATCGGCGATTCCTCGCGCAACCTCGGACATATCCCACGGTCCAGAGGGAACAGGCAGGACACGGAGATAAAATTAGTAATATTAACTGGACTGATACATCTCCGCTTTCCTTGCAAGATAAAATTAGTCTAGACACCCTCTACGCTTTATAAATACGACAGGAAACGCAGTTCTATGTTCATATTGCTGACGTGCACCTTACAGGTAAGTCGTGTGTCTCTTGTTTTTGTGAACACGCTTGTCACGCCTCGGCTCATTAGTACTGAATAAGGGTTCAAACCACACCTGCTTTTGCAATCTTTTCGCTGTACCATGAGAAAGCATCAGTGAAAACGGAAAACCTGCGTAGAAGATTTTAGCGGGAAAAAATGCTGCAATAAGTTCACGTTTTACTTCTATATGTCTGGTAACAAATTCCAATTAAATATTTTGGGACAAGTCGTTACCAGCAGGCCAGTTTCTATACTATCTGTTCGAAAATTGTACAAATTTTTTATAGAAATCTGCTACCGAGAATTTTAAGTAGATTGGATAAATACTGAGCTGTTTTGAGTGGTCAAATTATAGAAGTGTTTCATTTTCTTTTTTTAAACGACCGCAGTTATTTATGAATGTCCTACTATTGCAACAATACAAAGCTAACCAAAAGGTACAATGATTATAATTGCAAGTAAGAATTCTTTCATTGGCTTTGCACAACTGTTTTCTTTTGTTTACCGATTCATATTCTTCGAACAACGTCTGAGATATTTTAATAAAAATTTTACTGTCCAGTTTGTTATAGATGGTGACATAATGAGTGGATGTGTCTTGGATTTGTTTTATGTTTCGGTTTACTTTTATCGCAAAAAGTGAAAATTGTATCAATCCTTTACATTTTTATATTATCTCCTACATATATTGAACAGAAGAAGATTTTATTCCCTTGCTTTTGTTTGAAGTGATTAAATGAAACATTCTGTGACAGATTTACTGTATCAATGTTAATACTTCGGGATATTAACACTTCTCGCTTCCTAAAATCATTGCTTTCCGTCTTAGGTTCATTTTATCAA
>CM060959.1:23438629-23486129 GCA_030765055.1 Mantis religiosa | reverse complement strand
ACATATGAAAGTGATCTTCAGTCAAGCTGAACGTAGAATTTTGGTTGTAGAAAAACATTGATCTAAGTTCATGGCTTCTTGATCTAAGGTCAAACCTAACTGGTGAATTTTCTCCAGTTGACTTGCCTGAACTTAGATCAACAGAACTGCAGAATTTATACAATAGTTCCTGAGAAGAAATAAGTAGTGCAGTTTTAAATAAATAGTAAATAAAGCATTTTTGTGGTTACTTGCTTAATAATTAGTATCTTTGTTTCACAAATGCATGCAAAAGGTGCATTGCTTGTATTCATAACCTATATGTCTTTATTATTTTCAGATTTCAGATTACCCTGATATTTCTCATGATTATAATTTTCAATTTGAAAGCTCTCCTCGTTTTTACCAACATAGAGGAAGTCCTATCTCAGAACTACATGACAGAAAATTTAAAATGAATTTTCAACTATCAAAGCATGTAATCACATTACGGTCCTATGCAACTGAAATCTTCCACATGGCGACTATAAACATAATTCAATATACGTGGGCCGTTCAATAAAGATTGATCATAATTTTTTACGGTCATAATTTTTCGGAATTAAATTCAATCTTATTATATACTGTTAGATTAATGTGAAAAAAACACGAAATGAAATGTGTAGTGTTTAACGCCCACTTTTACTACATACGGCACCGCAGGCGATGGCAGTGATGATACATGAGATGAACATAGAGCACCGGTGGAATGATATGGCGGAGGAAACCGGAGATCCCGGAGAAAACCCGCCCCAGCGCCGTGTTGTCCACTACAATATCACTTTTCGGTCGCCTGGGATCGAACCCGGGCCGCCTTGGTGAGAGCCAAGCGGTCACACCACTGAGCCACGGCGAGGCATGAAACAAACTCGCCGTAGTAGTTTCATTGTTGGTACTCCTGGTTACCGCCTGTGAGAACCAGGCAAGTTCAGACATGTTCAGTACCGCCTACCGCTACAATGGAGGTAACAGGCAGTTAAAGTTGATGTTAGAGGAAGATCCGGAGATTTTTTCAAACGTAATTACTGCTGATGGAACTTGGCTACAACATTTTGATCCTGAGAGCAAACAGGGAAACTCAGTGTGAAAATCTCCTTCTTTACCAACCCCCCCAAAAAGCAAAAGTGGTTACTTCTGCTGGGAAAGTTATAGTCATCCCATTCTTTGATATGCATGGCATGTTGTACCTGCACACACAACTGGGCAATACTACAGGGATGTCCTGAAAACATTGCAAGTCCATATCAGACGCAAAAGACCACATTTCCGTGAAGCAGGCTGGATGCTGCACCACGATAATGCACGGTTGCATATTGCTAATGATATTGCTGAATGTCTTACACAAAACAACGTGAAGTGCACCCCTCACCCTCCCTGTAGTCCGTATTTAGCCCCATGTGACTTTTTTCTATTCCCTAACTTGAAGAAACGCCTTCGTGGGAGGCATTATTCATCATCATAAGTAGTGGTGAAGGCTGCGGAGATGATTTTGAAGGATCTCTCAAAAATGGTTTCCTGTATGTCTTTGAAGACTGGCAGAAACGCTGAGACAAGTGCATCGCATTCAGGGGAGGCTATTTTGAGAAGGACTATCCAAATTATGAGGATGAGTAAAGGTACGTTGTCAAAAATTGTGATCTTTCTTTATTGAACAGCCCTCGTAAATAAAGGGACTTCGTTTAGAACAATACACAAAGTTACAAGTGAGATTGCAGCTTTAACATCTCATTTCATCAGGATGGCTATGGAAAAGGGTGAAATAAGAAGGGTTATGCAAGATTTAAAGTTGGCTGAACTTAACTTCTCTTTTGCTTGAACTTCCATTTTTTTGTTTACATTTTCCAGCTCACAGTATTGTAAACAGACAAAAATGAAAAAGATGTACACTGGGCATATAATATAGATAAAGTAAGTCTAATAATTAACTTTTGATAAATACTGTTTCAACATGGAGTAAATTCTTATACCGTTTATTTAAAATAATATATTTTCTAGGACAAACTATCAAAAAGCGAAAGATTTATTTAATTTTTGATATGTCTAGATTGGCTACTCTGTGCACTTGAATTAAACAGAGTGAGTTATTCCAATAATTCTCGAATCCTTTCGATACAACACGAAAGTTACAACATGATTGGTGATGTTACCGCATTTGTTTTTGTGATCTCGGATCAGTACTAAACGACGTTCATCTGTTCTAAGATCAGCATTTTACAACCTACGCGGGTTCGAAAACTTAGTTCAATTTTTAACTTCGATTGTAAATGAACTGCAGTTAGCGATTTTTCTGCAACCGTGCCTTAGTAACCTAACTTCCCCATTTAAGTGATCACTCACGAACATCATAATGTGCATATTGATAGCCTCTCTCTGTAGTTATCTCCCTCCCTCTCTCCCTCCCATTATTTCTCTCATTTCTCTTTGCAAAAGTACTGAGCAGGACTTTCATTAACAGAATATAAATATACGCATAAATCTGTAGTCGAAAAGACCGTCGATATTTCATCTTCTGCATAATTTTGGTATTTTTAATTTCAACATGTGATTCCATTTCAAAAAAAATTAAAAAGTGTTTTACAGATTGTGCAAAGTGAAAATATAAGTTTACAATAAACACGTGTTTACCAAGACTGTATGGTACCTCTAAGACCAATTTTGGAAGAAAAAGGAGATAAAAATTAGAAGATAGAGGAATGAAATAAGAAAGCTAAAAAACCTTTGAGTATTTCATACTGTATTGCATTTGCAAAAGTCACAAACCTTCCCTTATGAGTCATACATAGTGGTGAGGATGTCATTGGAAAGAGATAATCTTGAGTTATTTAGTGGGCAGAACACAGCTACCTATCTCAGTAATCTAACTTATCTCATTCAGTTGATTCCTCACACACAAAGATCATAATGTGCATCTTGATAGTCTCTCTCCTTCCTTCTCTCACCGACCGGGATGGCTCAGGCGGTTTCGTTTGTGGCCTACAATCAGAAAGCCCGGGTTCGATTCCCGTGGCTGACCTACCTGACTCATGGGTTTTTCCGGGGCTTTTCCCGGGTTGCTAGGTGAATGCTGGGAGGTTAATTACATTCCCCGAATTTCCTGTCCCATCTCCATTATAATTTCATATCATATCTCATGTGGTGGTGTCTTTCAGGGTAGAAGTGTCGGCGGGAGTCTCGGCGGTGCATGGCAGGATGATGATGTGAATAGGGGCGCTCAACTACGGCGGTCATCAGCGCCCTTTAAAAAACAAGTCATGGCAAAAGCCAGATATAAAAATTTCTAAAACATATATAATTATAAATAAACCTATTAAAACTGCACACACATATATATTTAAAATAAAATGCATGGAAGGATGATATGCTCTGAAGCAAACTACTTCCTCCTCCGGTAGGTCAGTTGCCAGTCTCCGCGCCTCTGCTGGGACCATTTCGGGACCGCCAGCCAGGGACCTTTGGGGCTCGGTTCGCCTACCTGGTGTCATTAGAGCTTGGCTGCTGGGCTCGTTGTCGTCCCGTAGTAGGGGAGCAAGTTCTTGTCCTGGCCTGTCGGGGGAAGTATCTTTCGAAGTAAACTGTAGGGACCCTGCCCTCTGTACTCTCGTGGCTCCTTGGGTCGGCCGCCCTCTGTGTCATCCGCCTCGTGCTTCCTCCCGGGAAAGCCTCCCACATGGAGCACAGGAACCATGGCCCAGCATGGTGGCCTACGTACCGAATCCTCTCCGTAATGAAATCCTAATCCCCTCCCTCTCTCCCTTCCATCATTTCTCTCCCTTCTTGTCCTCTGTTGTAAGAGTTTGCTAATTAAATTCTGAAATAATAGTAGTAAAAAGAAGCAGAAGGAGGAGGAGAAGGTGGAAGAGGAGGAGAAGGAGGAGGAAAAGGAGGAGGAGAAGGAGGACGAGGACAAAGAGGAGGAGAAGGAGGAGAAGGAAGGCGAGGACGAGGAGAAGGAGAAGGAGGAGAAGGAGCAGAAGGAGGAGATGGAGCAGAAGGAGGAGAAGGAGGACGAGGACGAGGAGAATGAGAAGGAGAAGGAGGACGAGGAGAATGAGAAGGAGAAGGAGGACGAGGAGAATGAGAAGGAGAAGGGGTACGAGGAGAATGAGAAGGGCAGAAGGTCGAGGAGAATGAGGACGAGGAAAAAAGAAAAGAAGAAATCAGTAACATTTAATAAGTAGTAAATAATAAATTATCATCTGCCACTCATGTAGGGATATCTCATCGTCATTATGAAGCTTCGTATCCAACAATCTTTGTAGCACAATTATACTACGGTTTTAGTCTTAATTCTTTCCCAAAGAGGTTGAAGTAGTGAAAAAGCATGGAAGTTTCGGTGCCAAGAGAGAAGCGTGGTTTGTGTACCCAAAAGAGACTGCAGATAAAAACAACAGACGGATAGGTTTCACGTAGATAACGAGCTTGCATAAGCAGATAAATATAGCGCTTGAGATAAAATACTTACCGAAACAAACAAACTGAGATAAATGGAAATTACTGGTAACATCTTGATTATTCGGTTTCTTTATTGTTCTGGAAATATCTCGAATTTAGGAACGAGGTATTTAAGGAAGTGCCGACTCGCCAAGAGTGAGTGAGTCGCGAGAGTTGAGCAGAGAATAGCTGATAGTATTTCTACAGGGCACTCCCTGTATCTGAATGAGATCACGGGCGCTTTGATAACATTTAAATACATAATAACATAATGCAACTTTACCTTTGGCGATGTGTTGTTTGTATGGCGTGAACCTTGTGTGACTGTCAAAAGGTGTACGATCTAGTACGCCCTGCTGGCTATCTTACTCGTGGTAGCACTTTGAAATAAACTCTTGTTGATTCTTACAGAAACCGGTAGCAAGTCCCCCCCCCCGGGGCTAACTCAACCAAGCTTAAATAGTGGTCCTACCAAAAAGTCAACTCAGCGATTCCCACGCTAACTCTTAATTTGCACCATATTGTGCAATCATTATTTACATCATTGAGAACATTTTTAAACCTGTTACTGACCAACTAAGCATTGTGTTTCTACGTAAATAAAGAACATTTAAAATTTCGGCAAATTGGACTTTTAATCACACGAACCCACAAAGTGACAATATTTTGGCTATATCAGATTAACAAACCTAAAAAGGATGACTTTTTCTAGCTAAGTTTGTTATTTAAAAGCATGATTTAATTAATTACACCAATTTTTGGTGTAGTTTGTGATGCAGGATCAGAGTTTTTAGCATCCTTGATATGTTTACAAGATATGTCGTCACTTATCCATAGCTGAAATGTAAGACATCGGCTTCCGTCAAAATGAAAAGTGAGAAAAGGTTATTGTAAAACTGCTGGATCTCACAAGCTGCAAGTTTGTCGGAGTTTGGCAACAAAGAACTTCTTTGTCATAAGATGTAGAAACAATTGAAAACTCATCTCCATTCTCATAAATGAAAAGCTACACAACTGTATTCCGCTTACAATATTACCACTATCAAATGTCCATAGGTGTTCGACATCAACCTGTGTAACAGGAAGGCGTATAAGTCAGGGCTATATCCCAATCTATTCCCTCTGGGCCTTAGCCAGATATTGTACATGTATTTGCTAATGAGCAGGATATGCGAAGTGCTGGATCATAATCTAAATGGATTAATTGCTTCAATTTACTTGGCTCAGTAATATGTAATGACGTCGCACGGTACCACTAATGATCTTTGTAATGAGGGTCAGCTACTGATGTGCACTTAGATAACCAGCTATTGTGTTATTTTTCAGACAATAGGGGCCATTAGCCTGGTCCTCGCCATTGCAGGTCCTGAGTTCGCGAAAGATCATCATGGCGTATTTGAAGGTAAGGTGCGTATGTCTTCCAGTGTTAAATGTTCTACTGTTCTGTCTAACATAACTTTATCAGCTTTGTATCCATGCATGTACATAACTTTAACTTAAGTTAAGTTTAATTTAAAGCAAGAATATGGTATTATTCTCTGTCTTAGGAGAATTATTTCATTGTGTTGTATATGTTGCTAGGGATGGAAGAAACAAGAGTGTTAAGAAGTTAAGAAGTTGTCAACGGATTCTAACAATCCACGTTCCCAATCACAGCCAACTCAAAATACTTATATACAAATATGTTTAAAGTCCTGGCTATATTAACTAGCTATACTACATAATTTTAGTATATACTTCGCTATAAGAGTCTAGTCAACTTTTCTGGTTTTGTCTCAAATGGCTACGTATATCTTAGAGTATATTACAGACTCTTTCTAATAAACATTGTAATCGAATGACGTTTCAGCACTCTAGCCATACGTAAATGTCACGTGTCACATATATTCATCCACATTTTCTTTATCTTAAGGAAATTAGAAAGTTATATCTGCCTAGCCTTTTCGATAGTTTTAAAAATTCTCTACTTTCCATGTCCGGAGAGATCACCACTCACTCAAACCTGTTATTTACGAGTATTTCTGTTTTGTTTATAACGTAATAGAGTTTATGGTTACTAATCTACACATGTAATAGTTATTCTTTTATTTTTACTTTTTCTAGATAAACAAAATATTGTTGAAGTTTAACCTGCAAAACTGTGTCCCTGGGCAACAAACTTTGTTCTGTGTATGAGTCTAGGAACAGCATATCTTAAAACCAATGAGTCGGCTACCTCTACTTCATTAACCCTCAGCGGTGCAACAAAAAGGGTTTCAAAAAAATTCGCCATCCCCTACTGTTCTTATTCTACAAAAGTTGATATTTTCAAGATAGCTTTTAATGATTTTGATCTTAAAAAATTAATACATGTCATGACAGAGAATTCTCAAGTTCAATTCTGTTTTAGAATAAACCCTGAAGTTCTCTTAATTATAAATAATAATAATGGTTATTCAGTTATAGACATGAGATACATGGTTCAAGTTTTGTCCAAAAAGTATACATATTACAATATTGTAAATAATTAGTTACATACATCAAGATTTACAAATTTTACAGAGCATATACAGAGATTAATAAATAATGTAACTGTCTTCATGGTAGAAAAAAACAATCTTCGGTTTTCCCTTTCTTTGAGAAGGGTCTCGCGGTTCTTCCTGTCCATTGGTCAAAACGTGAAGATCTCAGTAATATGAAACAGAAGATGTAATAAACTTTAGTAGTATTTTCATATTTGTTATATAATGATTGTACATAAATAATAATAGTAATAATAAGAATAATAATTCATAAATATGTACTCATTTACTGATTTCAGAAATATATTTTAAAGATTATACTCACTTGTTGAAATTACTAGACAGATTGAGATAAATGTATTACACAGATTCACAGTTTGATCTCCCATTTATACCCTCATTGAAATATTTACAAATTACATGTGTCAGGAAAAAACAAAAACATTTCAAATTACAATTGCAGATATTCATATGTGTCATAAAGGCCCTCTCAATCAAGTAATTTTTTAAACATTTATTAAACTTGGAACCAGTTGATTGTTTAATTGTGGCTGGCAGCTTATTGTATAAAGATTTTCCAATTACAAATGGATTTTTATCAAAAAATTTCTTACTCTTCGCTTCCCTATACATATTCTCTTTAGTTCTTGTGTCATATTTACGTATATTGCTATTACTCCTTATATTTGTAGTTCTCCTAACTAGTAAAATAAATCTAAATATATATAATGCAACCACTGTAAGAATTCTTTCTATTTTAAAAATTTCTCTACATGAATCCCTTGATTTTAATGAACAAACCATCCTTACACACCTCTTCTTTAATACCAGTAATGGTTTCAAATTTCCTTTAGATGTTGTACCCATAATTCAATACCATAATTCAAATGAGGATGAATTTTCCCATAATAAATCAATTTTAAATTATGTTTGTCCAAATAGTGTGCCACGTAAATTAATAGATAGATACCATTACTTATTTTACCACATATATAATTTACATGTTTTGTCCATGATAAGTTTTTGTCAATATTCAATCCTAGAAATAAGTGATCATCTTTTGTATCCATTTCTTCATTTACAATTTTAATTTTCGTATTGTTGTACTTGCTAATTTTAAAATATATTATGCTTGTCTTGTCTTGTAGGCTGTTATTAACAAGAAATTTAAGTATTACATCTGTACCTGAGTGTATATTATTATTAATTAACTTCTGCATTACGCCAAACAGTAAAATCTTCCTTTAAAAAGTTGCGGATCTTGTTAAAGCGCACAGATTGTCATGAAAACCTTTTGTAGCGTTGCTATTGGTTAAATTTATCCTTTTATCAACAGAGTAGTCATTCATTTTTATCGTGTTTTTCCCGGTAAACCAATAGAAGTTCTCATAAACACATGAGACAACTACCTTAATGGCGACTTAGTATGCTGTAAGTACTTTAAGGCCCGGGCTTTATAGTAAACCACTAGGAGTTCTCATAAACACATGAGACAACTACCTTAATGGCGACTTAGTATGCTGTAAGTACTTTAAGGCCTGGGTTTTATAAACACGAGTCAGTTGGGGAATTTAATGCCATGTTGGTACGTTGTCCATAGTAGCTCAATGGTTTAGAGAGGCTGGATGGCAGCCAGAAGATCCGTGGTTCAAATCCCGGCTATGGCATTGAAATTTTCAGTCTGACTCTAACTTTCTACACTTTAGCGTACACACGGTTATTGTGAAAGAACAATTAATTTCCATCTTGAACATATATTCGACATTATTCAACTATGATGCAACGATGCAGAGTTACGTTGGCGGAAATTATAAACTAAACTGTCATTCATTGTTTCTGTTACCTTCCTGCGTAGGCTGAAATAATCACTTAAGTGTTTGCCAACTAAGAAGGGACAGTACTGGAACCCAGAATGGAATCGGAGATTTTAAAGGGTTTAAAAATAGAACGTTTTCCTCCTTCATTAAAACAGGCTGGAAGCAATATCATAGCTAATTGTAAGTCCTGCTATTTTTGTTGGTGTAATCTTAGCATGGCACTAAATATAGATGACAGGTAGTAATATTTTTACTTCCCAACGATTTTTCTCACTCGGATTCGTCCATCGTTACCCAGGAAGCTTGTTCAGAAAGGCGGTGATACAAGAGAACTGGGCAGGCAAACCAAAGATCTTTGGCAAGAAGGAAGTCATTTCCACATTGCGATTAATATCTGGAGTGAGTATGCTGAAAAAACATTTGAGACGACCGGAACTTGGGCAATAAGATTCACCTGTTGTGGCACATCAAATTCTGCAGCTGCTCACGCCTAGGTTGCTTCACAAGATTTATAAATTGATTCATGGGTGACTCCATGCGCAAGAAGAACTGGAGGACACCTGTCATTTCGGAACATTGTAAACGTAACATACTGTTAACACCTAGTTGCACGCGGTCGTAAATGTTTTGGAAACGGTCCAACAAGTCCAGTTTCTGGGCAGGTGTGCTCACGTTGTTCATTCTCAATCTTAAAAGTTTTACGCTTGCTTTGCTCTTAATCAAGAAGTTCCAATAATTTAGCGCTTGTCCAGGTAACCAGGTTGATGAGGTTCCTTTAATATCTAACATACTTAAAAATTTCAGGGGATGGAGAATTTAACAAGAGATCGCTCAAGAAAGAATCTAGTTTACAGTCTAAAACTTTTTTGTTGTTGTACGTTACGTCCTTTAACTTTTTTAATCATATCGGACAATGAATGGAATTGGTGAAATGTTGCTCAAATGAGCCCAGGGTCCATGGAGCTTAGAGCTACCCGACATTCGTCTTTTAAGTTAAGGGAAAGCTCCGGAAAACATCTTATCCAGGTAACTTACCCTGACCGACATTCGAACACGGGACCTCTTGAACGTGAGGCAGACATGCTACCGAGGCGGGCCTGTTATCTCTTGACCATGCAAAGAGAACTCAATTTCAAAGCTACCACATAGTGACAACCTGTTTAAAGATTTAATTACCCCACCATGTTCCGAAATTCTGCTTGCAGCTAAAAAGTTTAGCATTAAGATAATATCTCCAAGCCTTTATCTCGATAAACATGACGTGTTTTTATAAACATGAACAAAATCGAGTATCGAACTGTCATTAAATATTTGTTTTTGAAAGACAACCCGCCTACGTAAAGCAAAGATGAGCTGGATTCTGTGTATGGGGACTCTGCACCATCAATTACCACAGTACATTTTGGGCAGCTGAATTTAAACGTGGCCGTAAAAGCTTGAGAGTTGATGAACCTTCGGGACGTCCAAAACTGCAACTACCGACGAAAACATCGCCAAAGTTTCCCAATGGTACTAGACGACAGCCGAATTAAAGTTAGAGAGACAGCATAGACTATGAACATGTCAAAAGGACGTGTTTTTCACATATTAAATCAACATTTAGACATGAGAAAGCTGTCCGCGCGTTGGGTGCCGCGTTTCCTCACGTTAGACCAAAACGTTGTTGAATGAACATTTCCAACGTTCTGTTGGAGCAGTTTAGGAGCAATAAATCCGTGTTTTGATGCCAACTAAATGTACATGAAACTTGAATACACCATTATGCACCCGAAACAAAACTACACTCCAAAGAGTGGACTATAATAAGGGTACAGGCTCCAAAAAAGCAAAAACAGTTTTTTTTCCGTCTGGGAAAGTGATGTTGACTGTTTTCTTGGAATAGTCATGAAGTTATTTTAATCGAATATTTTCAAAAAGAAAAAACACATTACCGGAGCATACCACGCCTCATACTTGATAAGCTGAAGGCAGACCTTGCGGGAAAACGGCCACATTTGTAGAAAAAGGAAATCCAGTTTTACCTCATGGTTGCAGTAGCGAAAATCCACGAATTATGGTTTGAACTGCTTGACCACCCACCTTACTCATAAGATCTAGCCCCAAGCGACCTCTTTTTGTTCCCTCATCTGAAAATTGCGCTCGGAGGACAGAGATAATCATCAGATGAAGATGCAATAACACCGGACAAAAAAAAAATTTTAATGTTTCGATTACTTCATGAGGCAATTCCTACTAATTTTGGAATGAGAAAAACAGATATGACAATGAAATATTTTTATTAATTCTAGTTTCTATGTTATACACAAGGTAGAAGTATTCCATATTAATGGATTGAGAGAAAAGGATACATTCTAATTACATACATGCTAACAACAACGAAAGTGCATTTGATCTTTATAACTGGTAATTACATGCTAAGAGTTCTAAATTGATGGAAAAACACTTCGCAGATATTCGGGTCTGAAGAGAATCATGTGGTGGCCTATTGACTTCGTCGTCTTTTAGCTTGCCTCTTGTGATGGAGTTCCGCAGAATTCCTATACAAAGAGCAACAGTAATCCGCCAGCATTACTTCATTCCAACGGCCCTGATATCTTTGTTCCATAACAGAAATGTCCTGACGGAATCTCTCCCGATGTTCATCACTAACAGCTCCACAACTAGGAGGGAAAAGGTCTAGGTGGGAGTGGAGAAAATGGATTTTAAGAGACATGTTGCATCCAAGGTTACGGTATTTTTTCAGGAGCACTGTCACCAAATGATTGTAGTTGTGATCTCTTTAGTTGCCTAAAAATCCTTGAAGCTTACCAAGCTTCCATTTCTTTCCCCTCCAAAATTTGGTCAATTGCAGAATCCTCTACTAGTTTTCTTATTTGTGGTCCGACAAAAATGTCTTCCTTAACATTTGCATCACTTAATTTCCAAAATATCTCTCTGATTGTGTTTTGTTATTTGAAAGGTGTGCCAACTCAAAGAAAACAAAAATCCCCAAAGTATAATAACTTCACCCTATAAATTCAAGTGCCACTTTATCTTCAAAACAAATGCTAATCTATTATCTTATGGTGATTTCTGAATTCTGCAGATGGAAATACAAGCAAATTCACCATTTCTATGCCTTAAACACTTTCATTGTTACCCTGTGTAATTATTTTGCAGAGAAAAACGCCGAGTACTATTTGGTCGGGATACAGGGATGGGACATAGCTGGGAAAAGTGTGTAGAGTTACAAGGAGACTATGTTCAAAAACGTCGAGTACTATTTGGACAGGTTACAGAGATGGGAGCATCGCTGGGAGAAGTGTTTAGAGTTAAAAGGAGACTATGTTGAAAAACGTCGAGTATTATTTGGACAGGTTACAGAGATGAGAACATCGCTGGGAAAAGTGTGTAGAGTTACAAGGAGACTATGTTGAAAAACGTCGAGTACTATTTGGACAGGTTACAGAGATGAGAACATCGCTGGGAAAAGTGTGTAGAGTTACAAGGAGACTATGTTGAAAAACGTCGAGTACTATTTGGACAGGTTACAGAGATGGGAGCATCGCTGTGAGAAGTGTTTAGAGTTAAAAGGAGACTATGTTGAAAAACGTCGAGTACTATTTGGACGGGTTACAGAGATGGGAGCAACACTGGAAGAAGTGTGTAAAGTTACAAGGAGACTATGTTGAAAAACGTCGAGTACTATTTGGACGGGTTACAGAGATGGGAGCATCGCTGTGAGACGTGTTTAGAGTTAAAAGGAGACTATGTTGAAAAACGTCGAGTACTATTTGGACGGGTTACAGAGATGTGAGCACCGCTGGGAAAAGTGCGTAGAGTTACAAGGAGACTATGTTGAAAAAACCCGAGTGCTATTTGGACGGGTTACAGAGATGGAAGCATCGCTGGGAGAAGTGTGTAGAGTTACAAGGAGACTATGTTGAAAAACGCCGACTGCTATTTGAACGGGTTACAGAGATGAGAGCATCGCTGGGAAAAGTGTGTAGAGTTACAAGGAGACTATGTTGAAAACCGCCGAGTACTATTTAGACGGGTTACAGCGACGAGAGCATCGCTGGGAGAAGTGTGTAGAGTTACAAGGAGACTATGTTGAAAAACGTCGAGTACTATTTGGACGTGTTACAGGGATGGGAGCATCGCTGGGAAAAGTGTGTAGAGTTACAGGGACACTATGTTGAAAGACGCCGAATACTATTTGGACGGGTTACAGAGATGAGAGCATCGCTGTGAGAAGTGTGTAGAGTTACAAGGAGACTATGTAGAAAAACGCCGAGTACTATTTGGACGAGTTACAGAGATGGGAGAATCGCTGGGAGAAGTGTGTAGAGTTACAAAGAGACTATGTTGAAAAACGCCGAGTACTATTTGGACGGGTTACAGAGATGAGAGCATCGCTGGGAGAAGTGTGTAGAGTTACAAGGAGACTATGTTGAAAAACGCCGACTGCTATTTGAACGGGTTACAGAGATGAGAGCATCGCTGGGAAAAGTTTGTAGAGTTACAAGGAGACTATGTTGAAAACCGCCGAGTACTATTTAGACGGGTTACAGCGACGAGAGCATCGCTGGGAGAAGTGTGTAGAGTTACAAGGAGACTATGTTGAAAAATGCCGAGTACTATTTGGACGGGTTACAGCGACGAGAGCATCGCTGGGAGAAGTATGTAGAGTTACAAGGAGACTATGTTGAAAAATGCCGAGTACTATTTGGACGGGTTACAGCGACCGGAGTATCGCTGGGAAAAGTGTGTAGAGTTACAAGGAGACTATGATGAAAACCGCCGAGTACTATTTAGACGGGTTACAGAGATGAGAGCATCGCTGGGAAAAGTGTGTAGAGTTACAAGGAGACTATGTTGAAAACCGCCGAGTACTATTTAGACGGGTTACAGAGATGAGAGCATCGCTGGGAAAAGTGTGCAGAGTTACAAGGAGACTATGTTGAAAACCGCCGAGTACTATTTAGACGGGTTACAGAGATGAGTGCATCGCTGGGAAAAGTGTGTAGAGTTACAAGGAGACTATGTTGAAAACCGCCGAGTACTATTTAGACGGGTTACAGAGATGAGAGCATCGCTGGGAAAAGTGAGTGGAGTTACAAGGAGACTATGTTGAAAACCGCCGAGTACTATTTAGACGGGTTACAGAGATGAGAACATCGCTGGGAGAAGTGTGTAGAGTTACAAGGAGACTATGTTGAAAACCGCCGAGTACTATTTAGACGGGTTACAGCGACGAGAGTATCGCTGGGAAAAGTGTGTAGAGTTACAAGGAGACTATGTTGAAAACCGCCGAGTACTATTTAGACGGGTTACAGAGATGAGAGCATCGCTGGGAAAAGTGTGTAGAGTTACAAGGAGACTATGTTGAAAACCGCCGAGTACTATTTAGACGGGTTACAGAGATGAGAGCATCGCTGGGAAAAGTGTGTAGAGTTACAAGGAGACTATGTTGAAAACCGCCGAGTACTATTTAGACGGGTTACAGAGATGAGAGCATCGCTGGGAAAATGTGTAGAGTTACAAGGAGACTATGTTGAAAACCGCCGAGTACTATTTGGACGGGTTACAGAGATGAGAGCATCGCTGGGAAAAGTGTGTAGAGTTACAAGGAGACTATGTTGAAAACCGACGAGTACTATTTGGACGGGTTACAGCGACGAGAGCATCGCTGGGAGAAGTGTGTAGAGTTACAAGGAGACTATGTGGAAAACACCGGGTACTATTTGCACGAGTTACAGAGATGCGAGTATCGCTGGGAGAAGTGTGTAGAGTTACAAGGAGACTATGTAGAAAAACGCCGAGTACTATTTGGACGGGTTACAGAGATGAGAGCATCGCTCGGAGAAGTGTGTAGAGTTACAAGGAGACTATGTAGAAAAACGCCGAGTACTATTTGGACGGGTTACAGAGATGAGAGCATCGCTCGGAGAAGTGTGTAGAGTTACAAGGAGACTATGTAGAAAAACGCCGAGTACTATTTGGACGGGTTACAGAGATGAGAGCATTGCTCGGAGAAGTGTGTAGAGTTACAAAGAGACTATGTTGAAAAACGCCGAGTACTATTTGGACAGGTTACAGAGATGAGAGCATCGCTGGGAGAAGTGTGTAGAGTTACAAGGAGACTATGTTGAAAAACGCCGACTGCTATTTGAACGGGTTACAGAGATGAGAGCATCGCTGGGAGAACTGTGTAGAGTTACAAGGAGACTATGTTGAAAAATGCCGAGTACTATTTGGACGGGTTACAGAGATGAGAACATCGCTGGGAGGACTGTGTAGAGTTACAAGGAGGCTATGTTGTAAAATGCCGAGTACTCTTTGGACGTGTTACAGATATGGGAGCATCGCTGGAAAAAGTGTGTAGAGTTACAAAGAGACTATGTTGTAAAACGCCGAGTACTATTTTGATGGGTTACAGAGATGGGAGTATCGCTGGGAGAAGTGTGTAGAGTTACAAGGAGACTATGTTGAAAAACGCCGACTGCTATTTGAACGGGTTACAGAGATGAGAGCATCGCTGGGAAAAGTGTGTAGAGTTACAAGGAGACTATGTTGAAAACCGCCGAGTACTATTTAGACGGGTTACAGCGACGAGAGCATCGCTGGGAGAAGTGTGTAGAGTTACAAGGAGACTATGTTGAAAAATGCCGAGTACTATTTGGACGGGTTACAGCGACGAGAGCATTGCTGGGAGAAGTGTGTAGAGTTACAAGGAGACTATGTTGAAAAATGCCGAGTACTATTTGGACGGGTTACAGCGACGAGAGTATCGCTGGGAAAAGTGTGTAGAGTTACAAGGAGACTATGTTGAAAACCGCCGAGTACTATTTAGACGGGTTACAGAGATGAGAGCATCGCTGGGAAAAGTGTGTAGAGTTACAAGGAGACTATGTTGAAAACCGCCGAGTACTATTTAGACGGGTTACAGAGATGAGAGCATCGCTGGGAAAAGTGTGCAGAGTTACAAGGAGACTATGTTGAAAACCGCCGAGTACTATTTAGACGGGTTACAGAGATGAGAGCATCGCTGGGAAAAGTGTGTAGAGTTACAAGGAGACTATGTTGAAAACCGCCGAGTACTATTTAGACGGGTTACAGAGATGAGAGCATCGCTGGGAAAAGTGAGTAGAGTTACAAGGAGACTATGTTGAAAACCGCCGAGTACTATTTAGACGGGTTACAGAGATGAGAGCATCGCTGGGAAAAGTGTGTAGAGTTACAAGGAGACTATGTTGAAAACCGCCGAGTACTATTTAGACGGGTTACAGGAATGAGAACATCGCTGGGAGAAGTGTGTAGAGTTACAAGGAGACTATGTTGAAAACTGCCGAGTACTATTTAGACGGGTTACAGCGACGAGAGTATCGCTGGGAAAAGTGTGTAGAGTTACAAGGAGACTATGTTGAAAACCGCCGAGTACTATTTAGACGGGTTACAGAGATGAGAGCATCGCTGGGAAAAGTGTGTAGAGTTACAAGGAGACTATGTTGAAAACCGCCGAGTACTATTTAGACGGGTTACAGAGATGAGAGCATCGCTGGGAAAAGTGTGTAGAGTTACAAGGAGACTATGTTGAAAACCGCCGAGTACTATTTGGACGGGTTACAGAGATGAGAGCATCGCTGGGAAAAGTGTGTAGAGTTACAAGGAGACTATGTTGAAAACCGCCGAGTACTATTTAGACGGGTTACAGAGATGAGAGCATCGCTGGGAAAAGTGTGCAGAGTTACAAGGAGACTATGTTGAAAACCGCCGAGTACTATTTCGACGGGTTACAGAGATGAGAGCATCGCTGGGAAAAGTGTGTAGAGTTGCAAGGAGACTATGTTGAAAACCGCCGAGTACTATTTAGACGGGTTACAGAGATGAGAGCATCGCTGGGAAAAGTGAGTAGAGTTACAAGGAGACTATGTTGAAAACCGCCGAGTACTATTTAGACGGGTTACAGAGATGAGAGCATCGCTGGGAAAAGTGTGTAGAGTTACAAGGAGACTATGTTGAAAACCGCCGAGTACTATTTAGACGGGTTACAGAGATGAGAACATCGCTGGGAGAAGTGTGTAGAGTTACAAGGAGACTATGTTGAAAACCGCCGAGTACTATTTAGACGGGTTACAGCGACGAGAGTATCGCTGGGAAAAGTGTGTAGAGTTACAAGGAGACTATGTTGAAAACCGCCGAGTACTATTTAGACGGGTTACAGAGATGAGAGCATCGCTGGGAAAAGTGTGTAGAGTTACAAGGAGACTATGTTGAAAACCGCCGAGTACTATTTAGACGGGTTACAGAGATGAGAGCATCGCTGGGAAAAGTGAGTAGAGTTACAAGGAGACTATGTTGAAAACCGCCGAGTACTATTTAGACGGGTTACAGAGATGAGAGCATCGCTGGGAAAATGTGTAGAGTTAAAAGGAGACTATGTTGAAAACCGCCGAGTACTATTTGGACGGGTTACAGAGATGAGAGCATCGCTGGGAAAAGTGTGTAGAGTTACAAGGAGACTATGTTGAAAACCGACGAGTACTATTTGGACGGGTTACAGCGACGAGAGCATCGCTGGGAGAAGTGTGTAGAGTTAAAAGGAGACTATGTAGAAAACACCGAGTACTATTTGGACGAGTTACAGAGATGGGAGAATCGCTGGGAGAAGTGTGTAGAGTTACAAGGAGACTATGTAGAAAAACGCCGAGTACTATTTGGACGGGTTACAGAGATGAGAGCATCGCTCGGAGAAGTGTGTAGAGTTACAAGGAGACTATGTAGAAAAACGCCGAGTACTATTTGGACGGGTTACAGAGATGAGAGCATCGCTCGGAGAAGTGTGTAGAGTTACAAGGAGACTATGTAGAAAAACGCCGAGTACTATTTGGACGGGTTACAGAGATGAGAGCATCGCTCGGAGAAGTGTGTAGAGTTACAAAGAGACTATGTTGAAAAACGCCGAGTACTATTTGGACAGGTTACAGAGATGAGAGCATCGCTGGGAGAAGTGTGTAGAGTTACAAGGAGACTATGTTGAAAAACGCCGACTGCTATTTGAACGGGTTATAGAGATGAGAGCATCGCTGGGAGAACTGTGTAGAGTTACAAGGAGACTATGTTGAAAAATGCCGAGTACTATTTGGACGGGTTACAGAGATGAGAACATCGCTGGGAGGAGTGTGTAGAGTTACAAGGAGGCTATGTTGAAAAATGCCGAGTACTCTTTGGACGTGTTACAGATATGGGAGCATCGCTGGAAAAAGTGTGTAGAGTTACAAAGAGACTATGTTGTAAAACGCCGAGTACTATTTTGATGGGTTACAGAGATGGGAGTATCGCTGGGAGAAGTGTGTAGAGTTACAAGGAGACTATGTTGAAAAACGCCGACTGCTATTTGAACGGGTTACAGAGATGAGAGCATCGCTGGGAAAAGTGTGTAGAGTTACAAGGAGACTATGTTGAAAACCGCCGAGTACTATTTAGACGGGTTACAGCGACGAGAGCATCGCTGGGAGAAGTGTGTAGAGTTACAAGGAGACTATGTTGAAAAATGCCGAGTACTATTTGGACGGGTTACAGCGACGAGAGCATCGCTGGGAGAAGTGTGTAGAGTTACAAGGAGACTATGTTGAAAAATGCCGAGTACTATTTGGACGGGTTACAGCGACGAGAGTATCGCTGGGAAAAGTGTGTAGAGTTACAAGGAGACTATGTTGAAAACCGCCGAGTACTATTTAGACGGGTTACAGAGATGAGAGCATCGCTGGGAAAAGTGTGTAGAGTTACAAGGAGACTATGTTGAAAACCGCCGAGTACTATTTAGACGGGTTACAGAGATGAGAGCATCGCTGGGAAAAGTGTGCAGAGTTACAAGGAGACTATGTTGAAAACCGCCGAGTACTATTTAGACGGGTTACAGAGATGAGAGCATCGCTGGGAAAAGTGTGCAGAGTTACAAGGAGACTATGTTGAAAACCGCCGAGTACTATTTAGACGGGTTACAGCGACGAGAGCATCGCTGGGAGAAGTGTGTAGAGTTACAAGGAGACTATGTTGAAAACACCGAGTACTATTTGGACGAGTTACAGAGATGGGAGAATCGCTCGGAGAAGTGTGTAGAGTTACAAGGAGACTATGTAGAAAAACGCCGAGTACTATTTGGACGGGTTACAGAGATGAGAGCATCGCTGGGAGAAGTGTGTAGAGTTACAAGGAGACTATGTAGAAAAACGCCGAGTACTATTTGGACGGGTTACAGAGATGAGAGCATCGCTCGGAGAAGTGCGTAGAGTTACAAGGAGACTATGTAGAAAAACGCCGAGTACTATTTGGACGGGTTACAGAGATGAGAGCATCGCTCGGAGAAGTGTGTAGAGTTACAAAGAGACTATGTTGAAAAAGGCCGAGTACTATTTGGACGGGTTACAGAGATGAGAGCATCGCTGGGAGAAGTGTGTAGAGTTACAAGGAGACTATGTTGAAAAACGCCGACTGCTATTTGAACGGGTTACAGAGATGAGAGCATCGCTGGGAGAACTGTGTAGAGTTACAAGGAGACTATGTTGAAAAATGCCGAGTACTATTTGGACGGGTTACAGAGATGAGAACATCGCTGGGAGGAGTGTGTAGAGTTACAAGGAGGCTTTGTTGAAAAATGCCGAGTACTCTTTGGACGTGTTACAGATATGGGAGCATCGCTGGAAAAAGTGTGTAGAGTTACAAAGAGACTATGTTGTAAAACGCCGAGTACTATTTTGATGGGTTACAGAGATGGGAGTATCACTGGGAGAAGTGTGTAGAGTTACAAGGAGACTATGTTGATAAATCAAACCTGAAAAAAAATGATTTGTACCTTTATTAGGTCGGAAACTTTTCAGACCACCTATGTATTTTCAGTGAAATATAGGCATCCAATTTTTGGGTGAATATAACACGTTCGCTACCTGCTATCTACTGGTAGATAAAGAAACAATCATTCAATTTTAAATGCGATAACATTCACTTTTTTGACATTCTGCTGTTTTATCAGAGGTCTGCAAATGACCTGTACAAGCTGCCTGCTTCTGCATGTTCAAAAGTTGTTTTAAGGCCGTCTATTGCATTAGAGCATACAGCCTTATCAATTAGGCTCTGTTATCACTGACAGCCAAGGATATGTGGCCTTAATATATCGCTAATAAAGCTAGATAGTGCAATCTCTGCTTCCACGTAGATTCAGAGGTTCAAGATTTTGAAGTGTCTAATCTTCCAAACCATTCAATTAACTCATTAAGTGCTCACGAACTCTGAGGCAAGTATTTTCCTCAGAGTATTCAAGGGCTATAAAATTTGTTTGTACTGGCAGTGTTACATTTATTAATTACATGGCAACTTACTAAATTCAAGATACTTATCTTGGTATGGTACGTTATGCTATATGCATCTTGTCATACAGTCTGATTTTAAATGAAGATACGTGAATGTCATCTGTTTCTCCACGTGGTTGCCTCAGTGTTGCTCAGCAGATATCCTTTCTTTATCCTCTCAACACTCGAAACGTAAACAAGGTTTCGAGTTATCTCACCTCAACAATTATATGCACAGTGGATCTGTATTAGCCTACTTTAAAAACAAAAATAAGTTAATATAATTTTGAGTCGAACTAATACTCAATGCTCCACTTTTTGCTCGTATTTTTCCCAAACGCGTTTCATTAGGATCTTCCTAACACTACCAGCTGTTGTCGACTAATGTATGTAGGTTTGGTGAAGTCATTGGAGGCGATAAGGTGCGTCTCTGTCGGTATCTTGATGAACTTGAAGTTTTTTTTTTTTATTTATCCAGATTTATGAACCCTATTTTACACAGTGGTATATTAGGGTTATAGTTGATACATAAAAATACACAATTTTAACAAAAAAAAAATTTAAATACTAGAGGGAAGAAAATATGTTTTAATCTGATGCATATTAATTTAAACTATTTCAAACGTTTAAACACTGAGTTTATAAACATAATGAAGTACTTATACTGTCCTGGCTTCATTAGCAAAGATGTGAGCGGAGCAGAAAGTTCAGTTACTAGAGAGTCTAGCTTGAATATTAATTCTTTTCTTTCTCTCCAGAAAATGGGACAACAGAAAAGGAGATGAACCACAGTTTGAAATTCTTCACCACACATGCACTCGGGGTTGGATGTTAAGTGAAAGCGTGATAAGTATTCACCAAATTTACCATGTCCACTTAAAAATTGTGTCAAAACAAATTGTGGTACAAGAGTTTCACATTTTCCTCTGTCATATACACTAGGGAAAAATAATGTTTTTGTTAAACTTCCATTTGGAGTTGTTAGCCATTGTTGGTTTCATTCTTCAAGAATATGTTGATGTATTATTCTCCTTACAGTAGAAATAAGACATAAAGAGTATGTCACAAGAAGATTGGATTCTGCAGCCTTCTTAGCCAAGCAATCAGCTCTCTCGTTACCTAAAATTCCCTTGCAAATATGTCCGGGATGGTTTTGAAGCAAGGTTCTGATTTCATGTGCTAATGAATTTAAGTTGTATTTATCATTAATAGCGAGTAGAGCTGATTGTGAATCACTGTTCCCATTAAAAGTACACCATTTTATAGCTTCTTTCATTGCTAAGAGCTCCGACTGGAATACACAACATTCAGGTGACAATTTAAACATGGAGTGAGTTAGTTCCGTTTGGTTTTCATAAACAACAAAAGCACATCCTACTGCAGATATATTATCTTCAAATTGGTAACGCGAACCGTCTGTATATATGTAATAATCATGAAAATTACATATTTCCTTTAAACAGGTTACAAAACTTGATGGGTGTCTCGCTGTGGTAGGATGCTCCGGGTTTTGTAGTTTTAAGTGAGACAGATAAGACGCACATTCACGTTCATGTCTTAAGTTCATAATAGTTGCTCTTGATAAACCGGTGAGAGCCAAATGTTTGATGTTAGCTATAATCTGAGCTGCATCTGTGGAGATGAACTTGAAGTTTGAGTTTTCTTCAAAGGCCGTGTCGAAATTAAAAAAATTTCTTTCATATTTCTTTATGAAGATTTTTTTCCCATATGGTTAATGCAGCTGGACCTTGGACACTTTTTAATTAGTGGATTTCTCGTTCTATATCATTATTATCCCTCCAAAAATGGTACGCTACCACCGATTTATCTATTTCTTTGTTCCTGTTGTTCCTAAAATGCACTTTAAGCCTAATGTTCAAGTTCCTTTTTGTTTTTCCAATGTAAAATTTGTCACAGCCTTTGCAGTTTATTCGGTACACACCTGATTCTTCTCTGTGAGTATCTCCTTTGTATTATGTGATTTAAAAAGGTGTTGTACACTAAATTTGATCTGTGGGGTCGAAGTACTCGTAGTATTGTGCTCTTTGAAGACTTTTTGGAACAGGTGTGTAGCTCTGGGATGATATGTAAATTTTCTGTATGAAGTTTCATTGCTTATTAGGGAAAGAGTAGTTACTTGTTTGCATCTTTGCTGTCTTTTGAATTGACCAATTCAGCACTAAATCCATTGTATTCTACAATGTAAATGATATTATTGTACTCTTTTATATATTCCATCTATCAGTTGTTTACACATCCACTCCGTTGTAGCGTCTTCACATGTCTGAGTTCCTTTAAATAATTGCTGTAGCACGTAACTAATAGTTCATACCTACGTTTATGGTTGCTATGCATCGTAAGTTGACATTCCCGCACCTGTGCATTCTCCATAGAAACACAAATAGGCGATGTACGTTCAAAAATCTAACATTTATATTCAACTGTATTTATTAATATTTCAGCTAATATCTTAACTATTAAAATTTTAATTGATATAAATGCACATAGTGCAAAAAATAATGTGCAACACACATGTGGTAAGCGCATAACGGAATCTCGAGGGTTGAAAAAACTCAGTGCATGCGTCTCGTTTTTTTAGAAACCTTTCCTCGTTCCGTACACATTAGTACCGCAATATACGAAGGCTGATCAATAAAGAATAAACACAATATTTTTTGACAACGTATCTTTACTCGCCCTCATAATTTTGATGGTCCTTCTCAAAATAGTCTCCCCTGAATGCGATGTACTTGTCCCAGCGATTCTGCTAGGCTTCAAAGACATGCTGGAAACCATTTTTGAGAGATCCTTCAAAATCTCCTCCGCAGCCTTCACAACTACTTCTGATGATGAATAATGCCTCCCACGAAGGCGTTTCTTCAAGTTAGGGAATAGAAAAATGACACATGGGGCTAAATCTGGACTATAGAGAGTGTCAGGGACGCACTTCATGTTGCTTTTGCAAGATATTCAGCAACAACATTGGCAATATAGGGTCGCGCATTATCGTGGTGCACTATCCAGCCTGCTTCATGGAAATGTAGTCTTTTGCGCATGATATGAATTTGCAATGTTTTCAGAACATTCCTGTAGTATTGTCCACTTACTGATGTGTGTGTAGGTACAAAATGCTAATAAACCATTCCATGAATGCCAAAGAATGAGATGACCATAACTTTCCCAGCAGAAACAACCACTTTTGCTTTTTTGGGGGGTTGGTGATGAAGGAGATTTCCACACTGAGCCTTGCTGTTTGCTCTCAGGATAAAAATGATGTAGCCAAGTTTCATCAGCAGTGATTACGTTTGAAAGAAACTCCGGATCTTCCTCTAACATCAACTTTAACTGCATTGCAGCGGTAGGCGATACTGCACATGTCTGAATTTGCCTGGTTCTCACAGGCGGGATCTAGGAGCACCAACAATGAAACTACTACGGCGTGTTTGTCTCACATTAAGCCAACAGAATATAATAAGTTTGAATTTTAGTGCGAAAAATTTGACGGTAAGAAAATTATGATTATTATTGCACAGCCCTCGAAGTATTATTAACGACTTTGTTAATTAACATGTTCATATCAATGCCACCGATATGCCGGAATTTTGACCCACAGGAATCCTTTACGTGCAAGCATATCTACTGGCATGTGACCGTCGCTTTTGGATAAAAGGAAGAAGCTGTTCATTAATAAGGAGCAAACTCTGGTCTTCCTGTTGGCAGAATTCTCTAAGAAAACAGACAAATTCTCTAGCTTGGCTGTGCAATGTAACACCCCGACCGTAAACTGATCTTTGCCTTGGGCCATGATTCCTCGGTCCACCTCTAATCCTACCACCACTACGTCCTGCTTCCATAACAACGTATTTTAATTGTTTTAACAAAGTGGGCTAACCATAAACTGCGCAACCGAATACTCAAGTAAACTCTGTCTCCGGCGAGGAGTGCGTGGTGGTAGCATGTCTGCGTTACGTTCAAGAGGTCCTGAGTTCGAATCTCTGTCAGGGCGAGTTACTTGGATAAGGTTTTTTCCGCGGTTTTCCCTTATCCTGAAAGACGAATGTTGGGTAACTCTAAGCTCTATGGACCCTGGGCTCATATGAGCATCATTTCACCCACTCCATTCATCGTCCGTTATGCAGCAGCACAGAGGTATCGTTGAAGGGAACCTCCTCCGCAAAGGTGGGTCCTTCGACTAGTGCCATACCGGGACTAGGTCCCTTACTGGCATCAAAAGAGTTTTTAAGAATGATGGTGGGTTGATGGTGGTTACTTAATTTAGGATAGGGGATAAACAGTCAGGGATTGAATAATTGTTGATGAGATAGTTGGGAATTAAGGAGGACCTAGGACAAGTCTTGGCCTCTTATATGACTCTCCAGGGTTTAGGTCATACTCTCCAAGTTCTCGGATGAGGCTGTTCAAACTGGTTGGTAATTTTGAATAGAAAGAGCGGGACAGTTGTAGGATGTAATCGAAAGGTTTTGGAAAGGATAGGTCTAAATGGATATTATGATTTGGGATGTACCATTCGGCTGCAACTGCAGTCCGAAGGAAGCGATTTTGGAGGACTTGGAGTTTGGAGAGGTGGGTTTTGGCTGCTGCACCCCAGACTTGGCAGGCGTATGTCATTGCCGGCCTGAATACCTGCTTGTAGAGTAGAAGCTTGTTGCGGAGAACCATTAGCCACTTCCGGTTATATAGTTGATATAACATGGCCACCCTTTTGCTAACTTTGTTAGCTACCGTTGCTATATGGTCTTTCCATGTGAGGCGCATGTCAAGGAGCACTCCTAAATATGTTGCCTGTGTTGACCATGGTACGAGGGCTATCCAGAAAGTAGATTACGTTTTCGTCCGCATGTCAAGGAGCACTCCTAAATATGTTGCCTGTGTTGACCATGGTACGAGGGCTATCCAGAAAGTAGATTACGTTTTCGTCTGTTTCCGATAGGGGCGGGGCTAGCGTGGCCATCTTGGGGTCAGAGCGTTGCGCAGCTCAGTCGGCATCTAGCCGTGCTAGTGAGAGGTTCGTGCTGTGCTCCGTTCAGATACTGTGACGTATTGAAATGTCTGCGTTAATTGAAAATCCCGCGAGCTGCGAGGTGCGTGCACTAATAAGGTTTCTGATTGCAAAAAAACTGTAAACCGATAGAAATCTATCGGCAGCTTTGTGAAGTGTATGGGGACAACATTATCACTGAAGGTGGAGTGCGTCAGTGGGTCATCAGATTTAAAAATGGCCGAACCAATGTTCACGACGAAGATCGAAGTGGGAGACCCAGCATAGTGACTGCCGAACTTGTCGAAAAAGTCGATGCTAAAGTCCGTGAAAATCAAAGGTTCACAATAACGGAACTTTCTTTGAGTTTTCCACAAATTTCGCGAAGTTTGTTGCACGAAATCATCAGCGAAAAGCTTGGTTACCACAAGTTTTGTGCAAGATGGATTCCAAAAATCTTGACAGAGGACCACAAAAATCAGCGAATGGCTGCAGCGTTGAACTTTTTGGACGTTTACCATAAGGATGGTGACTCTTTACTCGATCGCATCGTTACTGGTGACGAAACATGGGTGAAACACGTGAACTGTGAAACGAAATTGCAATCAATGCAGTGGGGGCACACAAGTTCTCCCCAAAAACCCAAGAAATGCATGCAAACAATGTCGGCAAGGAAGATGATGGCGACTGTTTTTTGGGACAGAAAAGGTGTGATTTTGGTGGACTTCCTGGAAAGAGGTACTACAATAAACTCTCAAAGGTATTGCCAAACTCTCCAAAAACTCAGAAGAGCCATTCAAAACAAGCGCAGAGGAATGTTGAGCTCTAAGATCTTGTTGATTCACGACAACGCCCGGCCCCACACGGCAAATTTCACTCGTGAAGTTCTTGAATCTTTTAAGTGGGAGTTGTTTCCTCATCCGCCGTACAGTCCCGACCTGGCACCGAGCGACTTCCACCTATTCCCAGCAATGAAGAAGTGGCTGGCTATGCAGCGTTTTGATGACGACGCACAGCTGCAAGAAGAGGTAACGAAGTGGTTGAAGGCGCAGGCGGCCGAATTTTTCGACGAAGGAATTTCCAAGCTCGTACATCGCTACGATAAATGCCTTAATTTGAATGGTGACTATGTCGAAAAGTAGTATTTGAGTGTGGCTTTCATCTGTATATAATAAAATTTGTTTCCTATACTTTGTTTACCTTTTATTCCAAAACGTAATCTTCTTTCTGGATAGCCCTCGTATTTCTGTACCACCTATTCTTAGGCTGGGTACGTCCTGCAGCTCTCGTCTTGTGAAAGTGATTGCCTGGGATTTTGTGGCATTTAGCTTTAAGCGCCATGTCGCAAACCAGACGTACAACATGTTTGCGAAGGTTTGTACTATTTGTACAGCAATTTCATGCCGTATGGACGTCGTCCGTTATGACTTATCGTTGGAGGACGTAAATTAACAAACAAAAAAAAACAAAAAAAAATCTGTCAAACTTTGTTCCTACCCTTCGCGTCCCTTGCTTGATGACCTTCACATACCTTCTTTTAAAAATGAGACTGTAGTTCTCACTTATACTTTATCTCAAAATATAAAAATCGTTATTAATAATAACTAAACACTAGTAACAGTACTTCACTTATCTTATTTAAATCCTGGGGACCGGTTTCAAAGCAAACACCTGCTTTATCCTCAGCCATTCAGCTTGACACTCACCCACTAACTGACTGACTGACCTTGACCACTACCGGAGTTTGAAGGATAGCTCCTTATCTAACTGCCATCTACCGGGGACAACACAAACTTATTGATGATGTCTATAGGAGGGATATCAAAATTCATTACGCGATCCTTATTTTTCAAAATAAATATCTTCTCCCAAACCATTAAATCTATCGGTTCCTTCAATTGTTTCAATAATTTAACTTCTGGATTTACTTCATGATTATATGACCAAAAATGATCCGCCACTGCCGATTATTAAATATAGACAGACCGAGAAATCGGCAGTGGCGGATCATTTTTGGTCATATAATCATGAAGTAAATCCAGAAGTTAAATTATTGAAACAATTGAAGGGACCGATAGATTTAATGGTTTGGGAGAAGATATTTATTTTGAAAAATAAGGATCGCGTAATGAATTTTGATATCCCTCCTATAGACATCATCAATAAGTTTGTGTTGTCCCCGGTAGATGGCAGTTAGATAAGGAGCTATCCTTCAAACTCCGGTAGTGGTCAAGGTCAGTCAGTCAGTTAGTGGGTGAGTGTCAAGCTGAGTGGCTGAGGATAAAGCAGGTGTTTGCTTTGAAACCGGTCCCCAGGATTTAAATAAGATAAGTGAAGTTCTGTTACTAGTGTTTAGTTATTATTAATAACCTAGTTTACTTCACTGTCAGCAGCCTCAGTTTTTTACATAACTATATAAAAATCGTATTATAAACAAGCTGGAACCGACACAACTCGCGACGTGTTTCATGCTACATTTGTGCAGAGCAGTATTGCAGCTTTAAATGTGTGTAGTGTTTAACGCCCGCTTTTACTACATACGGCACTGAAGGCGGTGACACTGATGATACATGAGATGAAGATGGAGCACCGGTGGAATGAGATGGTGGGGGAAGCCGGAGGTCCCGGAGAAAACCCGCCCAGCGCCATGTTGTCCACCACAAATCTCACTTTGCGGTCACCTGGAATCGAACCCGGATCGCCTTGGTGAGAGCCAAGCGGTCTAACCACTGAGCCACGGGGCTGCCTATTGCAGCTTTAGCTTTTGTATATCACATAATATAAATTCCTGCCACCCTACTACATTCTCTAGCCTATATGTTGGATATAAATGATGTTACAGACAATTCTTCTGCGAAAAGTACACACGTTCACAAATAGTGTTAACAAGACTAAGATATAATTACTAGCAAAATTTTGATTACAGTCGTATTATACTTAGATACCTATGAATATCATG
Source organism: Mantis religiosa (assembly GCA_030765055.1). Classification (NCBI taxonomy): domain Eukaryota; kingdom Metazoa; phylum Arthropoda; class Insecta; order Mantodea; family Mantidae; genus Mantis; species Mantis religiosa. Next base: position 23,458,074 of record CM060959.1, on the reverse strand, counting down.
TACAGGATGTTTCAAAAAGACACCGAAAGAACATATAGAAGTAGTTGCTCATCTTCTATGTGACATATGAATACTTTTACTACCAACAGAGCCGCATAAAAATGCTCCAAAATGAGTGTGTATTAGGCAGTAACAGGAACAACGACGTGTGCCTCACGCCGTTGGAATTCGCAGGTATAGGTCACACGCCGTGCCGCGTGGTGTAACTATAACCATGCCGACATACTCCGCAGTAGCTTGCTAATATTAAAAAAAATTGTCTTATGAAACCGCAGTAAAGATTCTATTGCTTATGAGTGTTTAACGTGATCCAAAATTCCGTTATAGCAGTCCATGATGACAAATAAGCTGTTGGACATATACAACGTATACCTTTTAGAGGGAAGTTAATGTTAGTGAGGTTGAGATTGGAAGCATTAAATGATAAACAGAACAGAAAACAACATCAAAAAGTTGTAGATAAATTACCCAAAACTAAATAGCTTATGCAATGAGACGAGCATTTTATTTCACGTGTTTGATAATACTAAATAAAGCATTTGTAACTGAAAAGGAAGCTGTTGATATTTACAGTAAGTGCTTGAAAGTATTGTACAGTTAAGATCATAACCAAATACTCTGAAGTTAAACAAATGAATATTATCATTGATGTAACTATTTTTACAATTTATATTTGTCATGAAACTAAATTAATCGTGCGTTCGTTGAGCTCCTTTCAGCTCTTCCTTTCATCAAAACCGCATTCGTTAATTCCACGTTCGTATAGCGCTCCATATTGCTTGGATTTGCTATCTAAGTACGCGCAAAATCCTCTCTGTTAAGACGGAATGTGTAGTTTTACACTGAAGAGCAACCTTCAACTGTCCGAGTCATTAGTCGACTTCTTCACAAATAACTGTCCTTTGTCTCATTACCTGAAAGCTAGGCTAGGGTTACTGATAAAGACCAAGGAGTAATGTTTTTGTTTTCGTGGCCGGTGCGTCACAATAACAACTTTTGCTGTTCCTGCGGTGCCTAATCACAAAATCATGTAATATTTAATGCTGCATAAAATTATACATCACAGAACTTCGCAGCTGCGACACCGAAATTCGGACTGGTGAAGTTATAAACTATGAAACGGCCATAATCGTTCGGTGTCATTTTGAAACAACCTGCATAGTGTACACATTACATACATATATGACATTAAATATATTACTTGCATCATTCTCCTATAATCTTGCAGTTTTCTTCCTCGCCTATCCGCATTATCCATTAGGAGATCTTTCGACCTTTGTTTAAGAATTGAAAAACAAACAAGAAGAATTTTAACAATGTTTTATTTGTATTTGGATGTGTAGTCCTGATTGCCAGTGGAGTCACCGGTGGAATTCTCATCCTGGTCAGCATATTCCTGTTTTTTGGAGCCAGGAGTGTAAGTACCAATCATACACGTGTTCATGCAAATGCTGTTCTTTGTTTTAACCCTTTAAATGTGTTTTCTGCCTGCGTAATTGCATATTTCTGACTGCTAAGCATACGTTATTCACTATTTCAACTAACAGCCTCGATTAGAGTAATGTGTGATAATTTAATGTTAATTTTAATAATATATACGATAAACCTCAGGTGACCAAACCACGGCCCGCGGGCCAAATCCGGCCCGTAGCAGCTAATGTCTTGCATTTGCTGCGACAAGTTGGATAAACAGCACAGAATGATAATAACCCACTTTCATTTATTTGCTATGAAAAGCTTAATGACAAGTACAATACCAGATCGTTTAACCTAAGCATTATAGCTGAAAATAAATGAAGTGAATCCCACTAACAGCTTAAAAGAAATACTAATGGAATTTATGCAGTTCTGATTTTTCCAGTGAAAATAGTTTGTAGTTGTAACCCAGTTTTACTTATATCAATTATTAAGAGATAGAAGATGCGCATCGTTTAACTTAGATTTAGAGACCTTTCTTGCGTACTTCATTTTGGAGACGGTTTTCTCACCCAAGTAAATAGTACCAAAAATAGAAAGTGGCTCACGGGTAAATATATGCAGATTATAAAATTGTACCAGTGAAACATTAAAAGTTCTAATAGATATGAGTTTTTATACCTTTTATTTGTATGTGGAAAAAGGCAAAATGGCCATGAGGGTGATAAGATGATTCTACAGTAAACTGCCAAATATAAATGTTAAATGGCTGGAGAGGATTTATATGGCAGTAGTAGAAAATAGTACGTTACATGGATCAGAGGTTTGGGGAGTAATGAGGCTTGGAGAGAGACTGATAAGAGTATATAGATCCTTTTGTAAATATATATTGGAATTACCAATAGCATCACCTAATGGGGCAGCACAATTAGAACTAGGCAGGCATTCTTTTAAAATTAAAATCTTGTCAAGGGCAACGAAACATTTATACAGAATCACTAACTTGGAAGATGGCAATATCATTAAAGGATGTTTCCATATTCAAAAGAGAAGTAACTGGGGTGGGTCTTGGGCACATAAAATGCATGACTTGTTGAAGTAGAAGGTATGGGTCATTCTTGGATAAATTCAGAGTATGGGTACAGAGGCTTCTGGAAAGAAGTTAAACTAAGATTAGAAGATATTGACAGACAAGACATTTTTGCCAATACAAGTGACAAAATCTCACTGAGATTATATAGAGAAATAAAAACAACCTTGTGGTGGGAAGGATATATAGATATATGAAGTAAGGTAGGGCGAGAAGGTTTTGCTTGGGCGAGAACAGGAGTGAGAAATTTGAAATGTATAGGTCAAGAGAGGGAGCTAGATAAATGTCCATTTTGTGGAGAAGAGAACGCAGATTTCCATTGTATATTAAATTGTAGTCAAACAAAGATATGGAGAGAGCAGGCTTGGCTACATAAATGGGACAGAAAGGTATAGGTCAAGATGGGGAGCTAGATAAATATCCATTGTGTGGAGAAGAGAATGCAGATTTCCATTGTATATTAAATTGTAGTCAAACAAAGATATGGAGAGAGCAGACCTGGCTAGGTAAATGGGACAGAAAGGTATAGGTCAAGAGAGGGAGCTAGATAAATATCCATTGTGTGGAGAAGAGAACGCAGATTTCCATTGTATTTTAAATTGTAGTCAAACAAAGATATGGAGAGAGCAGGCTTGGCTACATAAATGGGACAGAAAGGTATAGGTCAAGATGGGGAGCTAGATAAATATCCATTGTGTGGAGAAGAGAACGCAGATTTCCATTGTATATTAAATTGTCAAACAAAGATATGGAGAGAGCAGGCTTGGCTACGTAAATGGGACAGAAAGGTATAGGTCAAGAGAGGGAGCTAGATAAAGGTCCATTGCGTGGAGAAGAGAATGCAGATTTCCATTGTATATTAAATTGTAGTCAAACAAAGATATGGAGAGAGCAGATCTGGCTAGGTAAATGGGACAGTTTGGGGGTTGAAGTAGTAATTAGAAAAATTTTGTCAGTAAAAGGAGAAAAGATCAGGAGAAATATAGGGAATTATTTAGGGAAAGTTAAAGAGAGATGGCTAAGAACAAATAAGAGAAAAATGTAGAGTAGGATAGATGAAATGGCAGAAAGTGTAAAAAGGAGCAGAGGGCCTCCAATACACAAAAACCTAGGTTTAGGTGTATGGGGACCAAATTATTATTCCATGGCTAGCAACATAATAGGATGTTCAGGATTTAGAAATATATGGTGTTTTCCGGTGTGGGTTTTATAATTGTAATCTTCATTTTGTATTTCCATTTGCTGTTGTAAAATGAAAGATGTGAAATAAATTACAAATTACAAATTACTTGTTATTAATTATATCACTGCACTGTAAATCAATAATGTTCGTTTCAAGTTTCAATGTCACTATCAAAAGAATTTTGAAGAATCTGTATTTTGATTGCAAAATCGACTCAGCAGTGTGAATCAAATTTTAAAATATGTGAACCATTTTGTTACGTAATATTGACCGAACGGGATGGCTCTGGTGGTTTCGTCTGAGGGCCACATTCGGGAGGTCCGGTTCGGTTCCTGAGGCTGAGCTACCTGACCCATGGGTTTTCCGGGAGTTTCCCGGGTCGCTAGGGGAATCCTGGATAGGTTAGTTAAATCTCCCGAAATTCCCGTTCATCCATTTGATATCCACTTTCATTTCACATCAACTCTCATCTGGTGGACTCTTTCAGGGTAGAAGTGTCGGCGGGAGTCTCGGCGGTGCATGGAAAGGTGATATTTTCTGAGGAAAACTACTTCCTCCTCCGGTAGCTCGGTTATCGGTCTCCGCTCCTCTTCTGGGACAATTACTGGACCGCCAACAAGGGACCTTAGGGCTCGGATCGCCTTCTTGGAACCTTTGGGACTGGGCTGCTGGGCTCGTCGCGCTCCCGCTGTAGGGGAGCCCGTCCGTTGTCGTTCACGTCGGGTAGGGGAGCCGTCCCCTTCAGCTGCCGTGGTGCGGGCACTGCGGACCCCTAGCACTCGTGGTACTCTGACGTTACTAGAGGAACCTCGGGCCGCACTGCCGAGCCTCTCCCGTGGGTTGCACTCGAGGGGGCGGTGGTTCCAGATACCGTGAGAGATCGAGTACGTCTTCGGGCGGGGTTGAGGGAAGCCATATATTCCCGCGTAGATAGTAGAAGGTGTGCTAGATCACCAGGCGGCCCTACCGATGTTATTCAGTAGTCTTCCCTTTGGGGTTGGCGCGCGTAAGTGGCGTATCCACTTCCATCCCGTCTTGTATTTTCGGACTAGATGGAGGGCTTGTTAATCTCTAGGTTCGCCCTATGGAAGGTCCCAAGGGGATGCCGGGAGCTCTTAGGGGACAGCTCGGTAACTCCCTGGTCGTCTGAGGCGGGGTTGGTCTTCACTTTGTGTAGACTGTCCTGGTAGATACCCTCCTGTTATGTATATGTGTATATATGTCCGTTGTCCAGGCCTGTCGGGGGAAGTCTGTATCTAAGTAAACTATATGGACCCTGCCCTCTGTACTATCGTGACTCCCTACGTAATGAAATCCAAATTAAACGTAATACTGATTGAAACGGTATCATTTTCTGCCGAAACGATTTGATATTAATGTATAACTCAGGGTGATTTTCTAGTTGATATCTTAAATTTGCTCCGTTCATATGTCTTGGCATATCGACAATGAACGCTAGAACACGGTAGACTCTCGGGAATTCTACCTTAAAAGAGACCAGCAGATGAGAGATGATGTGAAGTAATAGAGATAAAATGGAGGAAGAACCATCCCCCTTGGTTAAGGGTTCATGAACTATGAGCCTATGGCGCCACGTACCATATGCATTTCATAAGTTAATTAATTAAAATTCCTGAAACTTTACAGTTTATTACGAAGTACATTTAGCAACACATTTCAGCCATTAATTTGTTAAAACCATGGGTATATTCCCTCTGAAACTTTGTCAGTATAAAAACATATTTTAATAGCACTTCAATATACACTAAAATCAGTTTATTATCTTTATTTGTTCATGTAGAATATATTTTTATTTTACATCTTCAGAAGATAATGTTCTAGGTTATTTTTATTTTAAAACTCTAAAATTTATGGTTTGCTTTATAACTTTATGAAAGTAATAGGAAACGTTTTTTTAATATGTATTCTTAATATAAGGTTTGACATGAACAATAAATAAGGAAATCATTCCTAAGTATCTAAAAATTTAATTCCGAACAACAACAAAAGTTTCTAAATCTATTTCAATATTTTGAATTTTGGCCATTTATCGCAGCATTATAATCATTTAATAGGCTGACTATGGTAAAATAATATTAACAGAGTTTCAGTTATTAAATTTATCAAATTATTCAGAAAATCGAATTTAGTTGTCTCACAGTTTGACTTAAAAGGACACTGGGAATGTGCTTAAGCCATAAAACACAACTTAAGCCTTAAATGACCGAATTATTTTGCTACAAATGTCCATGACATTTAATTCCTAAATTGATTTATATATTCCTATCACAAGCACCTTAGTATAAAGAATTTAAGTTCATGATTGTTACGGGTAAACACAATTAACAAAGTCGAACACCGTAAATTTGATTCCCAGCAACTCTAGTCAAATAGTATATCAGGATGGGCAGGGCTCACATGAACTAAGTGCTGTTATGGTATACGTGAAATAGTAACAAATATTTGAGTTATTTACTTGAAGATTCTTATAAAATTAATATAACATAGAAACATTTAAAATTTCTGAAAATTGCCTATTAATACAAGGGCAGTTCAATAAAGAATAATCACAATTTTTTTTACAACGTACCTTTACTCATCCTCATAATTTTGATGGTTCATCTCAAAATAGTCTCCCCCGAATGCGGTGCACTTGTCCCAGCGTTCCGCCAGTCTTCAAAGACATACTGGAAACCATTTTTGGAGAGATTCTTCAAAATCGCCTCTTCAGCCTTCACCACTGCTTCTGATGATGGATAATGCCTCCCACGAAGGCGTTTCTTAAAGTTAGGGAATAGAAAAAAGTCACATGGGGCTAATCCGGACTACAGGGAGGGTGAGGGATGCACTTCACGTTGATTTTTGCAAGATATTCAGCAACAACATTGGCAATATGCGGCCGCGCACTATCGTGGTGCAGCATCCAGCCTGCTTCACAGAAATGTGGCACCCAGTGAAACGTTCAGTATATCAGAAAGTGATCTTAAGGTAATTCCTTGATCCTCTCTCACAATGGCAGCCGCAGTATTGATGTTTTCTTCCGTAAGAGCAGTAAATGTAGCACCGGGTACACCTTCCTTTGAAATTGATTGACTCCCCTCTTTAAACATTTTAAACCACCGTCTAGCTCTGCTGTAGGGAAGAACTGACACTCCATAGGCCTTCTGTAGCATTGTATAGGCCTCAACTGATGATTTGTTGAGACGAAAGCAGAATTTCAAAGCCGCATATTGTTCCTCACGTGCTACCTCCATTGCAGCAGTAGGCAATACTGAACATGTCTTAACTTGCCTGTTTCTCACAGGCGGGAACTTGGAGTGCCAACAATGAAACTACTACGGCGTGTTTGTTTCACATTAAGCTAACAGAATATAATAAATTTGAAGTTTTGTGCGAAAAATTATGACCGTAAAAAATTATCATTCTTTATTGAACAGCCCTGGTATGTGAGTTGCATGTTTGCATTTAATTATTATAAGACAATAAAGCTCTATACATTTTCCTAAACGTCAGACTTCTACTAACTCTTAATAACAAGTATTTAAACAATGCATTTTTGGACATTTAAGACAGCCCTGTCCCCTTAAACATAGAGATCTAACTCCCCACTTCCCTTTTGGGTTCCATACACCAAATAATATTTATTTCTCAGGCCGGAAGCTATTGGACCTCAATTCACAGTTTTGAGTTAGTATTATATTTACCTATATCTAGCAACAGTCACTTTTTTCTGTACATCATACTTAAGCAATCAGCAGACATATATGTGGTATACCGTTGTCCATTACCAAAACCTTTTCTGCATTTCCAAGCTAAAATACGACAGAAATTTCCGTTGCAATTGAATATGTAGTGATAAAAATGCAGCTGGACACGTCACACGCAGCAGTTACTAAACCCGGTATTAATCAGTTTGACAGAGCGACGTTTGAACTCCAAGATATGGATGTCAAAAACCAACAAAGGTGTCAAACTGATAAAGTTATCAGCAACTCTGAGGGATAATGCACTGTTTTCTGTGTTATATGTGTATTTTCCTCAAAGCCATACCTCCACGTAAATAGACTATATTTATGAGCATTGCAGATCCTTAAAACATGAGTATATAAATGAACATCGAGGTTTTAACTCTTTATTACATTTATTACATTCAACTTACAGTTTTTAACAACATTAACTAAAACGAGCAAAAACCCCTCCTCCCAAACATTTTTTGTTGCACAATTTTTCGATTCTATTCTTTTATCCAAAGCATTGCTTTTTTAACGGTATGTCAAATGAAAAAGCAGCTCACAGTTTTACCTAGAACCTTATAAATGTTCAATGTGACTACCCTTTGTCACACGGCACACATCAAGTCTATAGCCGAGTTCTTCCCAAACGTTGGCAAGTCAGTAATTGTAGCAACAGATGCTTCAATCCAGTTTCTTAATTCAGGGAGGTCAGCTGGTATTGGAGGCACGTACACACCAGGGGCGGGTTGTGGGTTAAATTATTGGTGGTGCACAAATGAAAAATAAAATACAGAGTAGTAATGACTCACCTATTTATACAGATTCTCTGCTGTACTCTCCTTAGACCTTGCGAATCTATCGATAACTTTGAGTTGAAGTCGCTGATCTTCATAACAAACTCTCTCTCTCTCTCTCTCTCTCTCTCTCTCTCTCTCTCTCTCTCTCTCTCTCTCTCTCTCTCTCTCTCTCTCTCTCTCTCTCTCTCTCTCTCTCTCTCTCTCTCTCTCTCTCTCTCTCTCTCTCTCTCTCTCTCCTCTCTCTCTCTCTCTCTCTCTTCTCTCTCTCTCTCTCTCTCTCTCTCTCTCTCTCTCTCTCTCTCTCCCTCTCTCTCTCTCTCTCTCTCTCTCTCTCTCTCAATTGAAGGCATTGCTAATGCTGTCAATCGGTCCTGTGGACATTGTGCTCCTAAGGAAAGTTTTTATTCTTTTTAAAGTTGAGAAACAGCATTCTGCTTCAGCGGTACACATTGGCATAGTTAACAGTACACGGAAGAGTTTGATATATTCTCTGAATGTAGCACATAAATTGTTTTCCTTATTGAAGTCCATCAAGCACAAATCGCCGGACATTCCACGAAATTCCTCTCGACTGTAAATTACAGTCACTTCTCTACGAATTTTTGTTCCAATGATAAAAGGATAGAACCTTATTGTTTCTCTAAGGGAATCCTCTGGAAATGTCTTAGAAATTTTCTTGATGAAACAAAGTTGAGGCTACCAGATGTTCCGTGAAGCTAAATCTGTCCTTTGCTTCTCTAAGAATGTCACATACTTCAAGAACTTCTCTTCTTTTCACATCATGATCTTCTATTCTTCTCCACTTAATTGCAGTTTCTTCGCGTTCCTCGATATCCACGCTATTTCTTACCTTTTGCACTTCCCTTTTAAATGCGTTTAGCTGGGCGATGGCAAACGTTGCATTGCAGTCTCGTTTCTGCAGCTGATTGTACAAAATGTCCACATGTGGCATGATCTTGTAGAAGAAAGACAGCCAGATTACAAAATTATAATCTTTCAAGGTGGCCATAAACCCAGAAGCCTGAGCAGGTGTGGCGTTGTTGTTTAACAGAGCTCTCTTCTGAATAACCTCCATGCATTTAATTTAATTCTCCCTGTGTTCGAGAAATAGAGCACACAGAAGCTCAGCCTGAAGGTCACGCTATAGCCATTGCTAAGAGTAAGAGGAGCTAGGTTTATAAACCTCCATTTAAGCAATGTATAAGAAGCCCTGCCCATCTCTTCACCTTCCCGCAACCCCCTCAGAGAGCCAACATTTGGGCGAAATCTTAGGTTAACTCTTCACTGCAAACCTGCGGCTCCTACAGCTAATCACTGTTTATTTCGACTTCTGCGGTCATGGACAGCGACAGACGATAAGCGTAATTGAAACATGTTTGTATATAAAACATTGCAAACAAGTACAGCTTTAATGTGCAAAATGCACCTGTTGTATATTCAGAATCAGTGGGTGTAGCGCAAACCTGCAACCTTATGGAGGAACCGCCCCTGGTACACACGACCCTTGATGAAGCCCCAAAGGTAAAAATCGCATGGCGTTAGATCAGGAGAACGAGCAAGCCTTGTCATTGTGGTCCTTGCGGCCTATGCAGTGCTCGGGTACAGTGACGCTCAACCAAAAGGGTACTTTGTTATGCTAGTGAGGTGGCACACCATCCTGCAGGAAAGTGAAGTTCTCTGGCTCATGTTCTTCCAGCTGAGGGAAGGGCCATTGCTGTAGTGTAACAAAGTAATAAGTGTCAGTTACAGTAGGTTCACGAAAAAGAAATACTCATAAACTTTTCGTTGGGATACAGCATAAAAAACATTCACTTTAGGGGAATCTCATTGCTTTTTTACCATCTCGTGACGCTTTTCTGAGCTCCAGATGCGTACATTTTAAGTGTTAATATGACCACTAAGGTGAAGGGTCGCTTCATGACTGAAGACAACACAATCCATAAAATCGTCATCCTCATGAAACAACATGTCGTTTGCGAAGTTGACACGTAATCCGTGGTCTGTCGGCTTTAGAACCTGTAATAACTGTAAACGGAAAGGACGTAGCTGTCAGCGTTTTCTTACAACTTTCCAAACAGTCGACACAGGAACTTGTAATTTACGACTAGCCTTCCGAACTGATTTCCTTGGGCTACGAGTGAAGGACTCTCACTCACTCAACAGTCTCTTCACTTACCCTTAGTCGTCCCTTGATCTTCCCTTTACAAACGCAGCCGGTATTTTCAAACTGATGATACCATCTACGTATGTTATTATCACTGGAGGATCCCAACCGAACTTAATGCAGAACGCACGTTGCACAGTAACTACAGATTCCGTCTTAGCAAACTGCAAAACACAAAACGCTTCTGTTTACTAGTCGCCATCTTTGCTACTACCGCTGTCTAGCGGATTTTGGCAGAAGCATTGCACGCACATGCGCACTGGTAACAACGGACAAAACTGAGTTGCTTTTTCATTTGACATTTCATTTATAACTGTAAGTTATAAAGAGTTAAAACCCCGATATTTATTTATATACACCCTGTATAATTAAAGTCCGTTTCGCTATTAAAGCAAACCTTTTCATGTGAAACAGTTACATGAATCATAAGTGGAACAATCAGTTCTAACCATAACGAAAAGGTAATATTTAAAAAATGCACAGTCTAAATCGATGAACATTTTGAATGATCCACTTTTGTTTCTGATTTATAAACATTGGTATATTTTGGTACATTCTGACCTGCTTCAATCAACATCATAACAAAATTGTTATAGTAACAAATCAAACTATTTACTATGCTCCAAGGATAAAGAAATGGGCATCAAGCATCCCAAAAATCGTGACATTTGTCAATTCAATTTCAGAATATTAAGTAGTTTTAATAGAATATTAAGCTAGTACGAGAATGGTTCAACGAAGGCGATCAACAAAGACTGAGACAGGTTCTTTTTTCACAGATTTTTATTACTGCAATTCAATGTTTACATGATCTTTTTCGAAGCAGTCCCCTCCTACTACAATGCACTTTTTATAGCGTCTCTGTCAGTCCTTAAACACGTGCTGCAGACCATTCTCTGTCAGGTCCTTGAGAATCGCCTCACTTTTCTTGAACACTGCTTCAGAGCTCTCAAATGGAATATCCCTAAGCTTTGCCTTTAGTAATGGCAATAAAAAAGGTCACAAGGTGCAATATCGTGGCTATAAGGTGGATGTGGTACACAGGTAATGTTGAATCGAGCCAGAAACTGCATGACTTGATTTGCGACATGAGGCCGTGCATTGTCATGATAAAGTCGGCACCCAGTCCGAGAAAGCTCTGGTCGTTTCTTTGTAATGTGCTTCCTCAGTGTAGCCAATACTGACGTGTAGTATGCTGTTGTAGCAGTGGTGTGAGGTGGAACTGCATGTGACGTGAGGTCGTGCATTCTCATGATGAAGTCACCTCCCAGTCCTAGAAAACTGGTCGTTTCTTTGCAATGTGCTTCCTCGGTGTAGCCAATACTGACGTGTAGCATGCTGCTGTAACAGTAGTGTGAGGGGGAGCTGAATGTGACGTGAGGTCGTGCATTGTCATGTTGAAGTCACCACCCAGTCCTAGAAAACTGGTCGTTTCTTTGCAATGTACTTCCTCAGTGTAGCCAATACTGCCGTGTAGCATGCTGCTGTAACAGTAGTGTGAGGGGGAACTGCATGGGACGTGAGGCCGTGCATTGTCATGATGAAGTCGCCACCCAGTCCGAGAAATCTCTGGTCGTTTCTTTGCAATGTGCTTCCTCAGTGTATCTAATACTGACGTGTAGTATGCTGCTGTAACAGTAGTGTGAGGGGGAACTGCATGTGACGAGAGGTCGTGCATTGTCATGATGAAGTCGCCACCCAGCCCGAGAAAGCTCTGTTCGTTTCTTTGCAATGTGCTTCCTCAGTGTAGCCAATACTGACGTGTAGTATGCTGCTGTAACAGTAGTGTGAGGGGGAATTGCATGACGTGAGGCCGTACATTGTCATGATGAAGTCGCCACCCAGTCCGGGAAAGCTCTGGTCATTTCTTTGCAATGTGCTTCCTCAGTGTAGCCAATACTGACGTGTAGTATGCTGTTGTAACAGTAGTGTGAGGGGGAGCTGCATGCTGGTAAATCATTTCATTACAGTCAAAAAATGTAATCCTCATCACTTTCCCTGCAGATGGAACAAATTTTTCCCTTTTTGGTGTTATAGAACCTCGTTATTTCTACATTGTTCTGGCTTGTTTTCCTTCAGGATCACAATGATGCAGCCATGACTCCTCAGCGGTGACAATCGATTTAAACAATACATCCCCTCCATCAGCAAAGAGACACAGCACCTCACAGCTTGTCTCCATTCACACAGCCTTTTTTCGGGAGTCGACAGACGTGGCACCCAACGAGCACAAACTCGGGTCATATGCAGATGGTCGTGCATAATTGTAAACACACTGCCATATGATATTCTCAACACTTCACTGAGGTTACGTAATGTTATACGCCAATCCTCTCGGACAATCACAGCAGTTGTGTTGATGTTGACTTCAGTCACAGCAGAAGCCAAAACACCAGGCCCACCTTGCTTAACACTGACAAGTCGGCCTTCTTTGAAGTCCTTGAACCACCTAAACACTGTTGCACGAGGTAATGCACCTTCAAGTTTTGGTGGTTGTATAGTGTAAACGAAAACAGAATTTGATTGCGCTGTACTGCTCCTTTCGCAGCAGCTCCGCTGTCTGGTATGCGAAATAACTCCTAGGCTTTAAATATACTCACAAACACTACCGAATAAAGAAGAAAGTGAGAATGATCGACAGCTATTTTGGGCGAAGTTTGCCTTTGTTTTTACAAAGACTTATGGTTATCACAGTCTACTGATAGTCTGTTTCGAAATGTAAAAGAGAATATCAAAAGTAGAGCACTGTAACAAACAATACAGTCATTTTAAGTTCCTATTTCATCCCTGTGCTATCCAATATATAGTCCCAAAAGGCTTCATGTAGCACTAAGAAGGATCCCCATGTCCAAGAGAAATGATGGAGCATAATTATTTAAATTATTGTGCTTTTGTGTTACAGGGTCAACCAAAGTACCTGATACCATGGCTGCTTTACGCAAGCATTTATTTGATCTTATCTTTCGTTCAACATCTTCTACTTGCCTTCAACAATTTTTCTCAAGGAAACACAGCTTATGGCGTGGCTATTGTCTTCTTGCTGTTCCTACATGAATGTAAGTACACAGATCATATAACAATAATGATTCTGAAGGCTGTTTGTTGTACAACAGAAGTATATGTGTTTCCCAGAATTTCACGTACGAGGTTGTGTCAAAAAGTAATGCATCCTATTCCCCCCCCTTAAATAAGTAAGTTATGTGAAAACTTTGAATTTGGCGCAATTCCTCAAACCTTCTTCTCCACACCTCTACAGTAGTAACTTCCTAAGTCAACAGGTGGCAGCACTGCATCCTCTTGCAAAATGGCTGACACAGACATTCGTATTAGACAGCGTTCTGTGATTGAATTTTTGACTGCGGAAAGTGAAATGCCATTTCGCATTCACGAAAGGCTAAAATATGTGTATGGTGATGCAACGGTGGATGTCAGCACTGTTAGACGATGGGTTCGTCGCTGTAACGAAGCTGAAGGGCAAACACCATTGGCAGATGAAAAGCGAAGCGGCAGGCCGCTGACTGCTGTGACTCCATGCAACATTCAGCGAGTAGATGACATCATTCGTGGTGATCGCCGGGTAACAACAGGGGAATTGTGTCGCATTGCCTCCCTCAGTAAAGGCAGTGTGATGAAGAGTTTATTCCCGTTGGGTACCAAGAATGTTAACAGCCCAAACCAGAGAAACAAGGAAAAAAATAGCCTCCGAACACTTGCAGCGCTTAAATTTGGAGGGAGAGGAGCTTCTGGAAAAAAACTTTACTGGAGACTAAACATGGGTTCAATTTTTGAACCTCAATCAAAGAGGCAGTCAATGCAATGGCATCACACAACGTCACCGAAGAAAAAAGTATTCAAAACTCAGCGGTCGGCAGGGAAATTTATGGCGAAAGTGTTTTGGGATGCAGAGGGTGTGCTTATGATTGATTTTTTTTTTTTTTTTTTTGAGCAGGGATGCACAATAAATTCTGAAAGGGTAGAGCCAGACTGCAAAATTCAATGCCATAGTTGGGATTTGAAACACGGATCTTCAGGTCTCCGTCCAGCCGCTCTAACCATTTGAGCTACTATGGCCAACATGACATTAAATTCTCCAACTGACTCGTGTTTCTCCCGGTAAACCACTAGGAGTTCTCATAAACACATCAGACAGCTACCTTAATGGCGACTTACTATGCTGTAAGTACTTTAAGGCCCGGGCTTCATAGTAGGAGTGTAGGACACGTCCTACACACGGCTAGTGTGAAAGAACAATTTCCATTAATTGTACCTAATAGTGGTCCATCGGATGATCTTCTTTTGCATGACAATGCAAGACCACACACCAGCCGTTACAACACTGCAGAAATTGAGAAACTGGGATGGCAAGTCTTACCTCAAACCCCATACAGCGCTGAACTGGCACTATCAGACTTCCATCTGTTCGGACCACTAAAGGAAGCTCATCGTGGGATTCCTTTTCAAGATGAGGAGGCTGTGAAAACGTCCGTGCGTCAATGGCTTAGGAAGCAAGACCGTGTGTTTTACCACACTGGAATACATGCACTAGTTAAAAGGTGGACCAAAACTGTGGAAAAGGACGGAGATTATATTGAATAGTGACAAATTAATCGTAAATGTTGTAGTTTTCAAGCTATGTAAATTGGGTTCAATTTTCTTGGCAATTAAAAGAGAAAAAAATAGGAGGTATTACTTTCTGACGCACCCTCGAACATACTTCTACCAGTAAAAACTTTTCAAAATATTCCGTGACTTAAGTCTTTCTTTACTTTCTTCTGTTTTTCTCCTTTCTTCGCTTATTTTCCTTTCTTTTATAATTCCTCTTTTCTCCCATTTGTTTTCTTTGCCATCTCTTACATAAATTAAATTTCCCCGGAAACAACACGTCCTAGATGTCATGGCTAAGCCACGTACATATCAAGGATGTAAGATGAGGACTTCCCTAGAATCCACTCAAGTTTATTAGAAAGCTCTTCTGTCCTACCTATTCTCAGAATTTCTCAAAAAATTATAAAATATGTTTTGAATTTTCTGAGATGGAAAATCTGTATGCTGTATACCTTGAATCAGAATGAAGTGACAGTTAATTTTTGCTCAAATGAGCCATAGTTTTCAGAATAAGGGTAAATTCATCCGGCAACCCACACTAAACCAGATTCTGCAGTACAAATTGTGTCATAGAGTAAACAAGTCTTAATTAAAACATTCTCACTTGTTTGTTTGGGTAATAAATCAGTTTTGTTTAAACTCACTTAACTGAAATTTATTTTAATTAATGAACGTATTTAAATAAGGCATTCATCTCCTTACGATGGCAACAGTCAACTTAGTGTAATATGTAGTTCAAAATCGCATTAATTGCTGTCTTATCACAAAAATACCTAAATAACTTACGAGTGCTGTCCAATATAGAATGATCACAATTTTTTTGACAACGTACTTTTACTCATCCTTCAAGTTAAGGAATAGAAATACGTCACATGGGACTAAATCCGGACTATAGGGAGGGTGAGGGATGCACTTCCCGTTGATTTTTGCAAGTTATTCAAACAACATTGGCAATATGCGACCGCGCATTATCGTGGTGCAGCATCCAGCCTGCTTCACGGAAATGCAGTCTTTTGCGCCTGATATGGACTTTCAATGTTTTTAGGACATCCCTGTAGTATTGTCCAGTTACTGATATGTGTGCAGGTACAACATGCTGATAAACCATTCCATGAATGTCAAAGAATGTGATGACCAATACTTTTCCAGCAGAAGCAACTACTTTTGTTTTTTGGGGGGTTGGTGATGAATGAGATTTCCACACTGAGCTTTGATATTTGCTCTCAGGATCAAAATGATGTAGCCAAGTTTCATTAGCAATGATTACGTTTGACAGAAACTCCGGATCCTCCTCTAACATCAACTTTAATTGCATGCAGACCTGCATGCGAATGTCCCTCAGTTCGGAAATCAACAGTCTTGCTCACATCGCTCACAAACACGTTTCATGAGTAACGTTTCTGTCACAACGTGTGGGTGGCACCCAATGAAATATTTAGTATTTCAGAAAGTGATCTTAAGGTATTTCGTCGATCCTCTCTCACAATGGCAGCCGCAGTGTCGATGTTTTCTTCCGTAAGAGCAGTAACTGGAGCACCGGGTCCACCTTCGTTTGAAATTGATTGTCTCCCCTCTTTAGGAGGCCGCGCAAAGTGCAGTGCCCGTAAGGCAAATCACAAATTTCTTGCAAATTGTGCAACCAATTCGTCTAAGGTGGGCGCTCTCCCTTTTGCATAGAATCTATAAATTTCTCGACGAGTTTCATCGCATGTGAAATTATCTACTTTAGAGAAACGTTTCCTTTTGTTTTCACAGTAGATCGGCGTCTTTGGTATTTCTTTCGTCACAATATTTCTTACTGTATTTCTGTGAATACCCAGAATTTATCATCAGGTTCATTGCACGACCGCTTACCAAGATTATTTGTCAGCACATATTTATATGTGTTCAAAACAAGCGCTTGAATATGCTTAGAAACAGTTCCCGTTATAACTTTGTTTTTGAGGCTTTTCCAGTAATATAACTCGGCCCAGTTATTCACATTGTTGTCATCACTTTGATTATTTTCACTTGACTGAAAGTTATCTACTACTTCACTTGCATTTACCACTGCATTTCCCTCCCACGGTCTCCACATCGTGACACACAACGAATTTCTGTACGTGATGAAACAGATCAACTGGAAGTTGGAACATCGGCAACTGAGACTCCACGTGGAGTAGACATGCGACTGTCACTTGGAGAAAATCAGGGTTGCTATTGGTCCTCAACGACAGTGTTCTATTTCTGAAGTGTGGAGATAGATTTATGACGGTCATTAGTGGGCGGGAGGCTCGGGTTCCTTTGACTCCAAACTGCACATGCGTTAACTAAACATACTTTACATGAGACGAAGATGGAGCACCGGTAGAATAAGATGGCGGGGAAAACCGGAGATCCCGGAGAAAACCCGCACCAGCGCCGTGTTCTCCACCACAAATCACACTTTGCGGTCGCCTGGGATCGATCCCGGGCCGCCTTGGTGAGAGCCAAGCGGTCTAACCACTGAGCCACGGCGCGGCCTTAAAACCTTTTGAACTGCTCTTAAAAAGCTTGTGTAAATAGTTTCATTATTCTGTAAATCAGTGTATGAATAAAAACCGCCATAATGTACAGGGTTTATCATAATCCCCTTTGTGCACTACTTATATATGTGTATACAAACAGGCTACATGCATTTAGGAATTTATATATAACGTATGAGTATAATATAAGTGATAGCTAACTGTCCCTAGACTCCTAGGTGTCTATAGTTATTCTACAGTCGTTTAAATTGTTTTTGAACCTTACCCCAGACCTCATCCTTGTTGCCTTTTTATTTATTCTCTGCTTAATGTTCACCCAAGGCAAATCAGATAACAAAAGTTGGCCGCTACAAACAGAACTACTACCAGTTTGTATACACACTTAAGTTTTACTTTAGTAATAGCAAATGTCTCTTTGATTCGCAGCAATGCAGATCTACTGCTTACTAGTCGTGTACAGCTACTACAGAGACGTAAAGGCGCAAGGACCGTCAATACCCTGAGGCCCTCCGATAGGTGCCAAGGACATCCCGACAACAAAGCAAGTTATGAACAAGTACAAAGTTTTGTGTAAGAAATGGAACTTTTTATATGTTGAAGAGTTGTAAGGCGTGAAGCTATACTTCAAAATATATACATCAATTAACTTTTGTAACAGTGAATTTTTAACCAGATTATGGAAACAAGGTAGTAACCAAAGAAGAGTATTGAATTCCAGTGTATTAGCATTCTTGTGGACGAGATATTTTTGAAAATAAAAACTGATGTTATGCAACAATGAATAGACATTACATTAAGATGTTTCTATAATGTTACGTGCTTTTGATATATATAGTGTTGATTAAATATATGCTTTACTCATTTATTTCTTGTTTTTATTTAGACATATATATTTCTTAGCATTATGATACGAAGGGGTGTCCTAAACTTTTAATTATCTTCCGTAAAAAATGCGATAGAGATCTTTTGTTGATATGTGTTTGTCAGGTCTCTATCCAAATTTATACACTTTCTCCAGCGTTTCTTGACCTTCCGAATACCTTGATTATAGAAGTCTGCTGAATTCGCTTTAAACCACTCTTACACTTCATTAATGGCGTGATTTGTGTTGTCAATTCGGCTACCACGCAATGGATTCTTCATTTCCAGGAACAAGAAAAAGTCACTTTGTGCGAGATCGGGTGAATAAGGTGGATGCGGTAAGGTCTCAAAGCGACGTTCTCTTGTTTTGTCAACTGCAACTTGAGATGAATGAGCTGGTGCATTGTCAGACAGAAGACGAACACCTTTGGAGAGCATACCGCGTTGTTTCTTCATCAGAACTACTGGCAACTTGTCCAGAAGATTGCAGTAGCTTCTGCCAGTGATGGTTTGACTCTTGGCAAGATAACCTGTAAGGATCCCTCCACGACAGTCCCAGAAAACTGAAAGCATGACCTTCCCCGCTGAATTTTGCTCCATGCCTTCTTGGGTGGGGGGAAACGGCATGTTTCCATTCTACACTCATGGCTTTTGTCTCAGGATCATACTGATGGATCCAGGATTCATCCCAAAAATCATCTTCATCCTGTTCCAACAGCATCAGCATCTCTCTTGAAATGTAACGCCATGTTTGCTTTTAGAAAGGTGTTAACAAACGTGCAACACACCGTGCCGACACCTTAGACATGTGCCTTTCGTCATGAATAACTTTCCACACACACTTCCATAACTAAGACTTGTCTCATCCATGATCATTTGAATGGTTGCTCGTCTGTCTTCCATTATTAAGGGGGGACGCACGAGAACATGTTCAAAAAATATAATTTTTATTGTTTTATAAAATAGTATACAGTATTAGCTATCAAACACCAAAATGTTATGACTGTACATGGTCTGTATGTGCCCCCAAAAAATTAAATGCTCTAGTGTGGGCGACCTATTTTCATAAACTGTCTTCTAATGAAAACCCA